>BRYA01000212.1:0-12290 GCA_030267965.1 Triparma columacea
CCCCCCTAACCCTAACCCTAACCCTAACCCTAACCCTAACCCTAACCCTAACCCTAACCCTAACCCTAACCCTAACCCTAACCCTAACCCTAACCCTAACCCTAACCCTAACCCTAACCCTAACCCTCACTTCTTTACTCCTCTCATTTCTCTCTAAAACTACACTCACCCTCCTTACTTCATCTTCATACACATCTACTTCACTTACACACATCATTCCACCTTACATTTTCCTCTCTTCTACTCTCACTTCTTTACTCCTCACATTTCTCTCTAAAACTACACTCACCCTCCTTACTTCATCTTCATACACATCTAAAACATTTACACACATCATTCCACCTTACACCTTTCTTACTTCTACCCTCAACCCTTAAATCCTCTCACTTTTCTCTAAAAGTTCACTCACCCTCCTTTACTTCATCTTCATACACATCTACTACACTTACACACATCTTTCTATCTTATACCCTCCTCTCATCTACTCTCACTCCTTAATTCCTTTCTCTCCATTCTACAACCACACTCTTCCTCCTTTCATTAATCCCCATACACATCCCCTACACTTCCATTATACTCACAAACCACTATAACACTTCCACAAATCTTCAAAACTCCATACACATTTACTACACCTCTATTATACTCACAAACCACTTTAACACTCCCATCATCCATCTACTACACTTCCATATAACTTATCATCACCTATAACACTCCTACAATACATCAAATACACCATCACAATACTCACAAACTACTATAACACTCCCACAATACTCAACATACACCATACTTATACAATAATCACAACAATAACAAATCAAATCAATTTCTCCTACAAATGATGCTGCCCTATTACTCACTCTCTGTCGTCATCTTCTATCAGCAGAAAACTGCTTACTTTATATTTCCCACCTCCCACCCCTATAATATCTCCACCACCAGCACCTCCTACACTTGCTCTTCTAATACTTGCTCTCACAGCACCTGCAAGACCACCCTGAGCTTCAGCATCAACACTTGCTCTCCTAACACTCTCTCTCCTTCTAGCATCTCCTGCTCCTGGAATGTATTCAACTGGCACTCTTGCTCTCATTGCTTCATCAAACCACTTAGGCTTCTCCTCTTCCCATCTTACCCAATTAGCCTCTACCCAAGCTTTCACTTCATTTTCTATTGAACTCCAGTGATGCTTTGACATAGCCATGTGTGCAGCCTTTATTCCGTCGCCTTTTCCTTCTCTAAAACCTTTCATTGTCAATTCCTTACCCTTTTGTAAGCTGTAGAAGGTGCCCCAGTATTTTCTCTCGATATTAAAGAAAAATACAGCAAACAATAAGACTGTACATGGTATAATTCCTACTACTTTCCATGCAAATCTAAGCACTTTGTCTTCAACACCTCCACTTTCAGCTACTAATATGGCTATTGGAAGACTTCCCATTGTCAATATAAATCCAAGCACCCAATAGATTCCACCAAGCTCGTAGGAATGCCTAAACTGCACAATTGATGTAAAGTCTGTCACAATTTTAATCAGCACTCTTATCACTATGCTAACCAATATCTCGGCATTTCCTGCTACAGGTGCCCAATACCAGAAGTCTCCTCTTAACATCTTCACCAATAAGTAAACACAAAGGTCAGCACCAACATAGAGAGAGACCCATCTACCACCAAGTAGCCCTAAAACTACTATTGTCATGCATCTTAAAACAAGCATACCTGCACTAAAGAGTGTCATAGATATAAATATGATTGACCTTTTGGTAGGATTTGCAGGCACATACCCATAGAAGTCGGGAACTTGTTCTCTCTTCACTGGGTCAGTATCAAAGTCATAACTAATAGTTGCAGATGCGAAGCCTGTTGTCAATGCTGAAACTGTAAGTGAGATCCAAGCTGCAACTGCAACATTTTGTTCACTTGTTGTAATTGCCATAAGTTGGATAATCACTCCAGGTATGGCTTCTGCAAACATCTCAATCACTTTCATCATAGTCAACTCTACCAGAGCATCAAATGCTTGTCCGGCCTCTTGCTTTTCTCCTTTTGCAACCCTGTAAGCATCAACAGCAGGCTTAAAGCCAATCAAAATAGGAAACCACTCCCTAATCACCTTCACCATCCCCAACTTCCTGTTCTGTAGCCAAACAGCAAACATCTGCAACCCAATTGATACCATTAAACTTGCTAAAGAAGCTTTAAAGTACCCATACTTCTCATCACTCCAAAACATGTACGTCACATACACATCAGTAACTAAATCGGTCATACTAGTAATAGCCCCAACAGTCACTCTCGCCTTCAACCCCCACGGCACTTCCTTTAAAAGCCTGTAGCTAATTGTCTCAAGCATAGGTCTGAACCACTCAAACTCCTGATCAAGCTCCTGCAAAGCAGAAAAATTTAAGATGAAAGCATCTACAGCAGCAACAGGCTGAGTATTAATAGCCAAACTCCTCGCTAGAGACTCTCCGATCTCCCTTCCATCCTTCTCCACGAGCTCAGCAGCTCTACCTTCTACCCTCTTCAACTTACTCAGCTTGTTCTTGACAACTGCGTCAAGCATTGGTGTGATAAACGTGTATTCCTCTGCAGCTTGTCTGAGAACATAGTTTGACCCTATAAATAACCTGACAGCTTCCTCCTTTGTCATTCCCTTCTTCCTGAAACTTATTGCAACCAACAGTTGCTCACCCAACAATTGTCCTACTTTGTTAGGATCTAAACCTGCATAGTCTTGTGTAGTATCATTCACAGCATGTGAAGCAATAAGTGCACCTCCATTGTCCAACCCAACACTTGCTCTCCTAATACTTGTTCTCAAAGCATCTGCTAGACCACCCTCAGCTTTACCATTGACACTTGCTCTCCTAACACTCTCTCTCTCCTTCTAGCATCTCCTGCTCCTGGAATGTATCCAACAGGCACTCTAGCTCTCATTGCATCATCAAACCACTCAGGCTTCTCGTCCTCCCATCTTTCCCAGTTAGCCTCAACCCAAGCTTTTACTTCATTTTCTATTGAACTCCAGTGATGCTTTGACATAGCCATGTGTGCAGCCTTTGCTCCGTCAACTTTTCCTTCTCTAAAACCTTTCATTGTCAATTCCTTACCCTTTTGTAAGCTGTAGAAGGTACCCCAATGTTTTTTCTCAATGCTAAAGAAAAATACAGCAAACAACACAACTGTACATGGTATAAATATTCCAACTACTCTCCATGCCAATTTGAGCCCATTCTCTGCAACATCTTTCCTTTCAGCAAGAATTATCGCTACTGGGAGGCTTCCCATTGTCAATACAAATCCAAACATCCAATACATCCCTCCAAGCTCATACGAATGCCTAAACTGCACAATTGATGTAAAGTCTGTCACACCCTTCACCAACACTCTAGCTACAATGCTATTCACAATTTCTGCATTGCCACCAAGATGAATCCAATACCAAAAGTCTCCTCTCAAAACCTTCACAAACAAGTATAGACCAAGGTCAGCACCAACATAGAGAGAGACCCAATTACCACCAAGTAGCCCTAATACAACTATTGTCATGCACCTTATCACAAGCATACACGCACTGAAGAGCATCATTGCAACAAATATGATAGATCTCTTGGTGGGATTTGCAGGCACATACCCATAAAAGTCAGGCACTTGCTCTCTCCTCACTGGGTCAGTGTCATAGTCATAACTGATAGTTGCTGATGCAAAGCCTGTTGTAATTGCTGACACTGCAACTGAAAGCCATGCTGAAGTTCCAACCTCTTTGTCACTGGTTGCTATAGCCATAAGTTGGATGATCACTCCAGGTATGGCCTCAGCAAACATCTCAACAATTTTCATTGTTGTCAACTCGAACATTGGATCAACAGCTGTCCCTAACTCTTGTTTTCCTCCCTTTGCAATCCTATAAGCATCTACAGCAGGCTTGTACCCAAGCAAGATTGGAATCCACTCCCACAATACCCTCTTCATCCCCAACTTCCTGTTCTGTGCCCAAATAGCAAGCACCTGGACCCCAATTGACACTGTCAAACTTGCCAAAGATGCCTTGAAGTACCCATACTTTTTATCTCTCCAAAACATGTAAGTCACATTCACATCAGTGAGCAAATCAGACATACTAGTTATAGCCCCAACAGTCACCCTTGCCTTTAAGCCTAAGTTTGACTTCATGAATAGTTTCATGACAATCTCCTCAAGCATTGGCCTTACCAACTCTTGTTCATTCATAACTTCTTGCACTTCAGTGAATTGATGCGCCCACTCATCTACAGCATGAGCAGCAGTTGCTGTGGTCAACATGACTGCTGTCATTGCATTCCCAATTTCCCACCCCCTGGCTTCCTCCTCACTGTTATCTTCTCCCTCATTTGTCGCTCTCCTTTTAAATTTGTTCATAACCACAGCATAAAGCATAGTTCTCATGAAACCGTGCTGCTCTGTAGTCTCTGTCAGTGCCCTATTGGCAGCAATAAAGTCCCTTACAACCTCTACTTTACTGTCCCCAGAATTCCTTTTCTTCACTCTCTCCATCAGCTGCTCTCCAAACCTCCTCCCATCCTGTTCCCCTGCTTCAATGCTCTTGAGCAGATTATCAAAGTAGTAAGCAGCATCAGTTGCCATGCTTAGGTGCTTAATTACACTCTGTTTGCTAGCAGCTTTTCCTAAACCCTCCTGACTAGTCATCATTTCAACATTTGTCTTCATCTGACCAGCTTCCGAGAACCTTACAGCAGTGAATTGCCCTTCATGTTCGACTGTGATTACAAGTGTCTTGTTGTTAACACTGTGAAGCTCGAGCTGGGAGTCACCTCCATTTTTAAGGCCCCAGAAGAACGCTGCAACTTCCTTGTGGGATGTTCTCACAGTTATTGAAGTCTTCCCCCACCCCATTCCCTTCTCTGCCTTTAGCAATGTCTGTCCAGTGGAACCACTAATGACCTCTTGAGCTCCCTCAATCTCGTCAAAATGACTTTCAATCCCTGGTGCTCCCTCAATTGCAATCTTCTCAAACTTTGCAATGATCTGCTGTCTGTTGAAGGTAGCAATTTCTTTGCTCTTATCAAACTTCTTCCGCAATTCAACCATGCTGCTTGCATACCCAGTTGACAAGCGCTTCATGATAAAACTTGGCACAGAGCCTTTGATGTCCACCTTCGTAGCAAATGTGACTTTAGTCTGGGGAACGCCACCAGTGGTTGTGAGTGCCTCAAACATCCAGGTAGTTCTTACTGTTGCAAGCACAGTTTGAGAGCTCAATTGGAAATCTTTATCAAGCAAGTTAGTGTCCTTGTATACTGTCCAACAGACCTTGTCTCCTTCCTCCTTTTGCCAGCAAATAAAGCTTCTCCACTCCCTATCAGAAAGCCCTCGTACTCCAAGACTCCTCCTGTTTAAATAAAGCTGTGAGTGGCCATTCAATTTCTTTGTTTTGATCGCCTTGTACTTTTTCCCAAGTTTAGCCTTTCTCTGCCTTGAATCCTTAATGAACTCGTATGCCACACACTCTGCAAGTGAAGCATCTACAACAGTCTCGCACACGCCAACCACCAGGCCTTCACCTTCGAGGTGCACACCTTTCAACTTTACCCTGGGATCTGGACTCTTCACAATCTTGAATTTTTTGCTTGCAATGCACTTCTCATAAAACTCCTTCCCCTTCCTGATTGCATCCTTCTCATCATCTGTATAATCTTGGGGCTCATTCATGATGATGTTTGCAAGAGAGGCCAGTGCAGTTTTATCAACCTCTTCGTCCTGCTTGAAGGAGTCTCTGATCTCTGATATCGTACTTAGTGCTCGTGGTATTGTGCTGTTGAGAACTTTAATTGGAATATACCCCCCTGTGTCCATAAATTGGGTCAATGTGAGTTTACACTGGAGAACACCATTATGGTCCTTAATATTCTTTGCAGTGAGAATGCCACTTGTTGTTGCCCGCACAAGCTTTCCTAATTTACTCCCATAGTCTACCTGCTCTTTAGCTGGTACAAACGCTACAGACATAGTGCTGTTTCGGTGTCCTTTTTGCCATACATATCTCATCACAAACTCTCTTTTGTCAAGAGGGAAGGGAAGCTTCTTTACAACAGCAAAAAGCTTTTCGTTGATCCTCCTCTTGCCACTCTTCCATATTTCTAGCTTTGCAGCGTCAGCAACTTCTCTGCTTATAGCCATTCTTTCTCTGCTACAGCTTTCAAAGAACCATGCAGCTGCTTCCTCTGCTGAACAGTCGGCAACACACTCGGCTCTTCCAAAACCAAGTGTCTTTTTTCCTTCCTCCTGCTGCTTGAACTTGATTTCCATCTTCACTCCCCCATAAGGTGACTCAAGTGGCCTCCACCCTGCTTCATCTTCCCCACCAAAGAGCTCCTCCAACTCCCCAAATACCTCCTTCTGGTCCTCCTCCAACTCAACACCCTCCCTCATCCTCTTCACCAAAACCCCCCTGACCTCAGCATCAACTTCCTTCCCATTCCTCCTATACTTCTCCTGCAACCTGTTGGCCTCAATAAGCTGATTCTTTGCAAGGTAGTCAATTGCTTTATCCATCACTGCATTTTGAAGAAGGCCTGTAAAATGCAGATTGACGGTCTGAATGCGTGTCACCCTACAGACATTTGGAGCGATCCCATCGAAGAAGTAGACACCTATAGCCTCTGCTAGCACAAACCCTTCCTTACTGAGGTCCTTGAAGCCTCCTCCAGGGTACTCTGTCAGTGGCACAAAAGCTAACATGTATGAAGTCCCTCCATTCTCAAGTTGGATTTCCTTCCACACGAACCAATTCTCAAATAGTCTATTGGTGGCGGCAGGGACCTTCTTACCTGCATGATAGTGCACACTTCTAGTTCCGTCGACATCCTTCCTGATTGTCCTTGGCAAGTTCCCTTCTTTTTGGTAGTGTTTTAAAGACTTCTCCAATGTGTCAAGCAGAAATTGCTCTGCCAACATACCCTTTGCTGACTTGTCCACAGTGACCACAAAGGCTGCCCAAACCTTGTCCTCCTCTCTCCACAGGAACTTATCAATGCCCTCCTTCAGTGTCCCCTTGACTCTCTTCCCCTTCGTGTGAAGTTCCTTCTCTAGCCTCCCAACTCTCTCCAGCATTGCCTTCTCCTCTGTTGTCAGGTGCGGTGCTCTCGGCATGACCTCCTCCACAAAGTGTCTTTTCCTCCTCTCATCAATCACAGCAGGCTGTCTGAACTCATCCATTACTTCTTTGAGAATTCCCTTCAATGAGGTATAGGCAGACTTGGTGTCGCTTTTCCCGCCACTTTTAAAACTAGGGCGCGCAGGGCCCGCACTCTTGAAACTAGGGCGCGCACTTATGAAACTAGGGCGCGCACTTATGTAACTAGGGTGCACACTCTTTGAGCTCTTGTTTGTGCTAATGCCAACTTCCGATTTTGTCTCTGTTACCCTCTCCTCTGCCTTTAGAGTTCCCGCCATGGTGACTGCAGTTTGTCCAAACTCAAAGTCAGTGAAGGTGAGCTTGCCCTTAATGACACCTTGTTTGACAGTCTTGGTCTTTATTGACGCTAGAATTTCGACAAGCATAGCAGTGGCCTCATCAGAAAGGTCATCCTCATCAAGTGGTGCCAACTCCATAATGTTCGTCGATTCGTCAGGAGATATGACTTTGACGTCGAGGAGAAATTCCACAAACTTATTCCCGTTGCCGTAGTGCTGCCAGTAGACGAGTCTATGAATGACTCCTTCCTTTTCTTCATACTCCTGGAGGGTCTTCCTTCGGAACTTGCCCTGCTCACAATCGGTGAGGAGAAAGTCAATGATCTTGTCGCGCTCGTCGTGGAAAACACCAGCGAGCCCTAAAACTTTCACATCTTCGCCAGTGGAAGTGTCGATGAGGCCTTCAATGGCTCCTCGGTCATCCAGAAGCTTCACAAGTTTACCTTGTTCGGGACCAAGAGCTTCATAATCGATATCTACGGGGCCATGTATTGCGGAGGGTGTGTGATTGGGGGCTAAGGGGGGCTCGGAGACGAACTTGGTCTTGCCGGCGTCATTCACGACTCCCGCATCTGCTTCAACCTCGCCCTCCATGACGATCTTGATTGGGTGCTGAAAATCATGCGTTCACGATCGATGTGCGTAAAAAAAAGTGGCGGAGCGGCGTTTATAGGTGTGAGTAAAGATGTCGTACATTAGCATACTCGTATAGTGCTTAGTTATTGCGCGTTTTTATCTTTTCCAAAATCACCCAATCTTTTTGGGTCCATCGCGAGTGTCCAACGCCAGTCCTCATCTGGAAGGCAAGTTGCAGGGTGGGGGCAGGCCTCATCACCACGATCAGGTACATAGAACCCCCAATATACCGCCCCGATCCAACGTTAAGCCTTTTCGTCTCTCTCTTTACATTCTCACCTTCCAAATGAGGACTAAATTGCTTGTGCTCACGACGTTGGCCGGGAGCAGTGTGAGCTAGGTATTATGCTTCAGTCAACACTTAAAGCGATCAAACTCTATTTTCTGAGTGTTGCGTAGTATTATCGATCTTCTGGTTGCAACGAATACGACAATGCGATGTAAATGAGCTTCCTGTAACAAGAAATTGTTTTGAGGTGTTTCTTGAAAGTTTAATATTTCACCTTGAACTTCGTCTATGCCTCTATATCTTCGTGTTTCCAGTCCTAAGATCAGCGTTTGTTCCCACTTGTCATTTCATGAACGCTATATCTTCCCAATAACAAAATCAATCTATCTGCTACACCCTCTTCCTCCTTCTCGATCCCTCAAATCGACCCAAAGAGTCGCACGGACCCAATATACACAGCCTTCCTCTCAAACGTTGGCCAAGGCAACACAATTTGCCCTTCCCTACTCACAACACATAAAACCAAGCCAGCAAGTTCGTAGCATCCACTCGCCCTTGGTACTGTCGCCTTCCTCCCTGTGTTAAAAAATAATATAGTTTTGAAACAACGTTCATCTCTTTTCCAAATTCATCAAAATCTCGAGGACCCTTCCAACATTGGTCTCTAATGTTTGCAGTCGCTGCTCTATTTGGTCTGTCCTCCCGCCCCCGCTCTCCTCGATGGTAATTGCTTTGACTGCCTCTTGTGTCACCTCTTTGTTCTCCCCTTGCATTGCGCTTTCAGCCACCATGGCCTTTTTCCTCTTTTCGTCGTCGCTTGGTCTCGCTATGACGTCTATACTATGAGCGTGCTGCCGGGAAGCGATGGCGACGGCGTTTGCAATAGCCTTTTTGTGCTTCTGGATCTGCTCGCATTTGCTGTGCCTATGCCTGGCAATCTTTTTCAGCTGCCAAGGGGGGAGGGGGAGGGAGCGACAGTGAGTGAGTGAGTGAGTGGTGCTTCCAAGAGCTCTTCGCCTTCTCCTCCGTTCTAACCTCACCTCTTCGAGGACCTTGGGGTACTTTCTATTGAGGGCCTTGAGAGCGTCAGCGGACAGAGTGTATAGCGTGCAGTTGGAGAGCGCGTAGACTGAGGAGGAACGCTGGGACCCAAGGAGGCAGCCCAGCTCCCCGAAGAAGTCTCCGGAGTGGAGCTCCATTATGGGGAACCCCTGTCTGACGGCAATTACGGTCCCCGAGACGAGGAAGTACATGTCTTCGCTCGCGCTCCCTTCCTGAACGATGAGCTCCCCCAGCTGCACCTTCATGGGTAGCTGCATCATGCTCGCGCACTTGGCTACAAAGTTTGGGAACTCTGTGACCATGCTCCGTAGGAACTTGATATCCCTGACGACATTCCTGTACATGTAAAGCATGATTTCAAGTCTTAAGGAGTTCGGGAGGTTCTCCATGCTGTGAGCAGGTGGATTCATTTGGGTGTTAGCTGGGGCGGAGCAAATCGGTCCGAAAATTAAGATTACGTCTCACCTCTGCTTCGCCCTGAGTTCCAGTGATATGTGGTTGGCAGCCACTGTCGTTGCGTTGCGGCATTTCTCCCTGAGGTCTAGGGGGAGCCCTGCGTCGCTCATGAAGTTTTCGAGATTCTTGAGAAGCTTCGCCTTCTGCTTCTTCCTCACATTGAAGTTCGCGATGAAGTTGCTCGTGGCGCCGATGCAGAAGGCGTAGCCCACGCACCCGATGAGCATGAGGAAAACATTGAAAAGCTGCTCTTGGTAGTTCATGGGGTGGATGTCGCCGTAGCCGACAGAGGTGAGAGTCGCGACGCAAAAGTCTTGAAAGGGAGAGAGGGGGGAGGGTAAGTGTTGAGCGAGGGGAAGGGAGAACTTCTTTTGGTGTGGAGTGGTGGAGGGGGGGGGAATAACTTACACATGGAGGCGATATACTTCTCGGCCTGGCGGGAGGCCCCGAGCCCGGTCAAGTCCATCCAAGTTTCCACCCCCCAACTCGTTGTGCCTTGTGTCGCCATGGCTACCCAAGAGCAGGTTCCCCAGTGAAGTAGGACAAGTATGTATATCGTCACTCTGAAGCTGCACAAAGGAGGCGAAGGAGCGGGGGAGGGGGGGGAGGGGGCGAAGATTGCGTTGAGTTGATACGTTGTTGTGGTATATTGGGCTTTGTCTGTTTTTGTTCATTCTCACCTCCTGAGGACTCTGGACGTTAAGAACTGCCTATGCACTGCGTCCTGCCACTGCGATGTTCGAAATGGGGTGAAGTGGGACGGGGTGGGAGTTTAGTTGAGTTTGGATGTTAAGGACAATATCGGCAAGGGCCGAATGCCTTCTCTCACCTGTATTTCGTGTTTGAGGGGTTTCAGGAGCTTGGCTAAGAGAGAGATGGAGACAATCCGGCGGAACCAAACCATGTCCGTTTCGCCCGCGAAAAGCATAAAGGGTATGCAGGTGATTAGATCAATGCAGAACCACTTCCTCAGGTACTTTTGGGTGATTATCTGCCGGTTCACAATCAAGTTCATTTCGTCGTCATGGATGGCAGTGATGAATTCTAACATCATGTCGATGAAAAATATTGTGTTAACAATCACAGACCCAACCTGCCAGAAGCCCAGATTGTTCAAATCGTTTTCGATGAACGCGAGGAGATAGGGGACGAAAATTGAGATAACAAGGCAGGTGACGTCTATAATGAACTTTCGAAGCATGCTAAGATAACTATCTGGGAAGATCCTAAGTCCATGCAAGGTAATCGAGAAGTTGACCTTGCTCCCCTCGTATCTCCTCGAGTTGATGCTCACGATCCTGCTCCTCGTAGAGTTCAGGAAATTGTTGGACAAGGGCCTACTTTGTCCTCCCCCCACATCTTCATCATTGAGGTTGAAGTTCACCGCAGCCGCCACGATCCCGGCGCTTCCTCTGGCCGTCAGAACGGGGGCGCCGATGACTACGTCGTCCTCCTGCGTCGCCCCGGTCTTCACAGAGGTGGTACCGGTAGTCGCAGAGAAGTCAGATTGCATGCTATACATGGGGTTGAAGCCGGCCTGCCGGGTTGGTCGAGAGGGGAGAGAAGATGTACGACCGGGGCCAGGGTTATCTCCGAGGTTCGATAGCTCGAGGCCCTGCTGCGACTGGATTGAGTTAGCATGATGATATTGGTCCATATCGGAGTCCTCCTCCATTGCGAAGGATCCGCTGTGGCTGGCGCTATGGGAGGTGTCGGTTGACCCCGAACGGAAGACTCCACCATTGCGAGGGAGGGAGGCTGACGAAGTTCGGTGGAAATTCATCCAGCAAGGGGAATATAATATAATATATCAGCGGATTGGGGATTCCTGGGATCCTGGGTTTTCCTGGGATCCCCCTTCTCAATGTCTCCCTCTTTCCATTTTGGACAATTTTCTACCTTAAACGCTTCATATTAATGAGTGAAAGAAAATTCACGCACTCATTTATAAGTAGCTGGACTTACTTTAAAAACTATGTGTATTAAAAACGTTCCTTCCCCCCGCGCCCCACTCTTTAGTTCTTCCAGTCGTCCCCGAATCCCGCTCCGCCGGTGGTCGCGAACTCCCCCAGCCTGACTTCCCCCACGTCCGTACCCTCGCTGCTAGGGTAGAGGACCTTGTCGATTATCCCGTATTCCGCGGCCTGCCGCGACCGGAGCAAAGTAAGGGTGGGGGGTTGGAAGATACGGGTATGTGAGAGAAGGTTAATTTTAGGGTGCAGGTGAAAGCAAGTTCGCGACAGGGCCTACCCCCCTCCCACCCCCTCTTTCCCTCTCTCCCCCTTCTCCTCCTCTTTTCTCACCTCTTCAGCATTCAGGTAAAAGTCCCTCCTGAAGTCCTTCTTAATGAGCTCCCTCTGCCTCCCCGTGACCTTCGATATGACATCTTCGACTGCATCGTTCATCTTGATCTTCTGCGTGA
>BRYA01000212.1:12304-29003 GCA_030267965.1 Triparma columacea
GGAATGTTGCAATAGAGAGTTATGGGCTTGGATCTGTCGTCGTTGCGGAGGTAAAGGAGGATAGCTATGAGCTCGTTTGATACGGAGGTCGTTATGGGTTGGTTGACAAAGAGGACGCGCTCGCGGAAGAAGGCTTGGGAGATAGAGATGAACTGATACTGCCCGGTGCCTGCATGGTGGGAGTGGGAAGTCGGGGATGGGAATTTAGTTTATTTGGGGACAATGACGGAGACGAAGCTCGTACGTTCAACAATCCCCTCCCAACATCCCGCCAACTCCTCCCCTCTCCTCCCCCCCACATTCTCCTCCTTCTCGCTTTTACCTGGAATCATGTACGGTACCATAATATCCTTTGCTGCAGTTGGTTCGATTCTCTGTTTCGAGCTAGCTAGGGGTGCATTAAGAGGGCTAAAATCAACAGAGGAAGACGACAGCTGTCTATAAGAATCATCAGGAATAACATCAAGACGGCTATTACGTCTAGATATGGTTGTGATGGGGGTAAAAGCGGAAGAGGAGATCAGAAAGGTGATGATCAACGCGATAGAGCACTGCATTGGAGAAATTAGAACGGGGAAATGAAAATAAATAATCCGAGACAAATTCGGAAGATCTTTGAATTTCAATTTGGCTTCAACGGGCCGGATGGGGGGAGTTGAGGTGGATTGAGGGACGATATCTTCCCACATCGTGTGCGCGAATAAAAAAACTAAGCTAACTTTGCCGCAACATCACTTAAACTCAATCCGTGGGCATCATTATGCCCAAATCACGGCCGCTCCCCAACTCATACAAGCACTAGCCCTCGGAGAGGGGACATACGGGGGAGCGTGAGATGAGATTTTATCAACGCCGGTTCGCTACAAAGTTTCTTTTTCTAAATCCACCTTCCAGAATTCGTCCTGGTCTTGTCATCAATTCTCGAAAAGAACAGTCACCTTTAAAACTATAAAGAGAGAATATCGCAATAAGTCGTATACTTTATGCTCTTTATACTCTTCATCTTTGCCCTCCACACACCTTTCACCTCCTCGTTCGTCCCCAGTCACCGAGAAAGAATTCGACTGAACAGAATTCGCTCAAATTCTGGTTTATTTTCATCTCCTAACCGAAATCTTCCCGAGCTCGGACGGTTTAAAAAGGACAATGTTGAAGATCAATACTCTCCCCTCCAATATCAATCGTTTGATAGTGTAGAATCACTTTACACCTCTGCTGAGCAACAACGGCCATATAATGATTATATACAGGATGCCCAAAGAACATCTTCATTCTCCTCCCTACCCTCTATCTTCCGATCACCGTCCCCTTATTCAACCCCTATGCCTCTTCTTAGTCCAATTGCAGCCATTGAGCTCATTGGTTTAATCGTAGGGAGCACTGTCGGATGCACCATGCTTTCCTTCCCATCCCTAACCAGTCCCCTAGATGGAAACCTCGGACAACTTTCCACTCTCTCAATGTCCGTGTTTGTGTTCGCTTTTTTAGTCAACCTCATCTCCGGATACACGATTATAGACTGTCTCCTGCCCCCCCCCTCCCACACTTCTTCCACCGTTCCCACTTCCTCCACCGCACCCACTTCCTCCGCCTCCTCCTTCTCCGAGCTCTCCTCTCTCCACCTCCCCCCCATTCTCTCCCCCCTAACTGGCGTCCTCTCAATGTCAGTAAACTTTGCAATTCTAACGTTTGCCCTCCACACCTTCCCCCTCCTCTTCCACCCCCTCTTTCCTTCCCTCTCCTTCACCCCCAACCTCGACGTCGCCCTCTCCACGGCCGTCGCCGGTCTCGTCGCTTATCTCTGTACACTCCCTACCGCTACCCTGTCGAGGATAAACGCCTCCTTCGTGAACGTTTTCTTCGCAGCCTACTGCCTGCTCTGTCTCGACACGGCAGGAATCCCCTCCCAAGAAGCGATCGTGAACGTAGCAGACTCGGCAGCAGCCACCGCTGCTGCACCTGCGGATACGGTAATAACAGGATTGAAGAGTATCCTCCCCCTAGCAGTCGGAGCAGGGGTCTACCAAAACATAATTCCAACAGTAGTAACAGGGGTAACTGCGTCCCTCTCCACCTCAACCACAAACACCGTCTCGACTTCCTCACAAACCCCTGTCTCAACTTCTTCCGTGAGGTTGTGGTCAAAGACCCTCGTAACCGTCGCTGGTCTCGTCCCTTTGCTAATGTACGGAGCCTGGTGCCAAGTGGAGAACTACCACACCCTCCCGTCCTTCCTTGACGCGCAGTCCATCCTTCAGCACGTCCCGACCGTCGGATTTGGACCAAAGGACGTCTTCAAGACCGCGGTAGTCGGAAGCAGTAGCGTGGGTTGCGTCATCGGGCTGGCGAAGGAATTCGAGCACTTCCTCTCTACAGAGGTCTATGCCGACGATGTCGACTGCGATGTCTCTCCCACTCCGGCGGCCGGGTGCGAGGGCTTAAACGCCAGGGACGTTGCGCTGGCGGTGGTTCCTGCGCTGGTGCTGGCGAACCTGATGACACTTTCTGGGGAGGAGGGGGGGGCGCTAGCAATGATTGGGATGACTAGCACGGTTGCCGTCCCCATGCTTTACGGCGTCGTACCCATCATGGTCAAAAAGGTCGTTGACAAGAAAGGGGAGTGAAGTGAACACAGCGCACACGCACGCACAAGCCACTCCCTCGTTTGGCAACCAACAAACACATTCTTCACGCAGTGAGGTAACCCTTATCCTCTACTTGCGAGATAAGACGAACCGAGCATGTTTGTATTTTAATTACTTTGGCTTTTTTTTAACGGCAACGCACTTCCCAGTTTGAGAACGGAAACAACTCAAATCAATATTTTGAGTTTCGAAAATGAGTTCTGAAATGAATTGGCCAATTTTTCACTGGGATCCCCCCCCCACATTAACATACATTTTCATCATGAGCGATGGTGAAAAACAAGATATGGGGACCAAGATGGTCGCCCCCGCTGACTTCAGTGGCCCCATGGACAAGGTTCGTCGCCCCTCTGTTCCCCTAAGCCTGAAAGCAAAGGCCCTCGATCTCGTTCGAGAGGCTTTTCATATCCACCCTATTTTTTTCCCTCCTAACCCCCAGAACTTTCCTTAACTTCGCTCAATCGTAGCGCGGATGCACCGATATCCTCTGTCTCCTCCTGATTATCGTCCACTGGGTTGCCATGACTGGTAAGTCTCCCTGCCAGTCGTGACCCGTCAAATGTCAACTCAACTATTTTTTTAACTTCAATCCCCTGACCCCCCCCCCTCCGCACCCCATACCCATACCCCTGGTACCAGGACTTGGAGCCTTCGCCATCTCCGAGGGAGACTACAAGGTCGTCCTGCACCCCATGGATGTTGATGGTAATGTCTGCGGAATCCAGTACGGCGACAAGGTGAGCTGGCGTGTGCAAAAGCCCGCCTTGGTAACCTCAAGCTGTGGCTTATACGATCCCCACCCCGCTCCCATCTCCCCAGCTCGACATGTCTGACTACCCCAACTTCTACTACATCAACTCCTACTCCACCGGAGTTTGCGTGAAGACCTGCCCCACCGTTGCGGCGGGCATTGATATCACCACATTTGTGGGAGTTGGAGGAGTCACCGGCACGAACGCAGGCGATTACTCCGCCGTTGAGGTCAACACCGCCGCTTACACCGACTACAGCGACAACACATCCAACTTTCCCACCGGGTATGCCTTCCCAGTCCTCGACACTGTCTCCTACATGAACAGGTGCACCCTCACCACTGTCGCCTCCACCGCTCTCGAGGCTGCGATCACCGCCGCCAACGGTCAACAAATGAGCGAAGACGAGGATGGCACCCTCACCAAGATTTACGGTGACCTTTACGACTCCATGAACTACATCCTCGGATTCGGGTTCGTCATCGCTATGGTCGTCTCCTTCGTATACTCCTTCCTCCTCCGCATCCCCGGAGTCCTCTTCCTCATGATCTGGGGATGCATCGGTACCGTCTTTGCCATGGTCGCCGGAATCGGAGCTTATGCCTTCACCGAAGCCGAGGTGAGTTTTGACAAGAAGACCAGGAAAAGAGTGTGATATGAGATTGACGCGCGTTCAATAACGTCCTTGCTAAAATGGCACAATTCTTCCCCCCTTCCCCCCCCTCCTCTTCCTCAGAACTGGAGGACCACCGAGCCTGGGCTCTCTGAGCACTGCTCCGGTGCCACCCTCACCGCCAATGATGACGGAACTGTCACCGCCAGTGACTGCACCGAAGCTGACGCCCTCATGTACGTCAGCTACGTCTTCTTTGGCATCGCTGCCATCTGGTTCCTCCTCATCTGCTACCTTCGCTCCAGGATCCAGCTCGCCCTCGCCATCGTCAAGGAGGCCGCCAAGTCCATTGCCGCTATGCCCCTCATCATCCTCTTCCCCGTCATGCAGTGCGTCGGCTTCGTCATTTTCATGGTCATTTGGATGATCTACGCCGTCTACCTCGCTTCCCTTGGAGAGCCCCAAGAGACCGGAATCTGCTCCGATGTTACCCTCATCACCGAATCTCTCTGCACCGGTGACGCGATCTGGATCAGGTACCAGGACTTTGTCTACAACGAGGACCAGACCAAGATGGGATGGTACCTCCTCTTCACGTACTTCTGGTCCTCCCAGTTCATCATCGCCGTCGGACAGATTGTCGTTGCCATGTGCGTCGCCAAGTGGTACTTCTGCCGCGAAAAGTCCTCCATCTCTTCCGGTACCGTCTTCCAGTCCATCAAGGACTCTCTTTACTACCATACCGGAACCGCCGCCTTTGGCTCCCTCATCATTGCCATCATCAAGATGATCCGCGCCGCCATCGCCTACGCCCAGAAGAAGGCCAAGCAGTCCGGCTCCAAGGTCGCCCAAGCCGTCCTCTGCGCCCTCCAGTGCTACATGTGGTGCATGGAGAAGTGCATGAAGTTCCTCAACAAGAACGCCTACATCCAGACGGCCATCTTCGGAACTCACTTCTGCGCCTCGGCCAAGAACGCCTTCTTCCTCATCCTCCGTAACATCGCCCGCATCGGGGCCTGCACCATTGTCTCCGAGTTCGTCATCATCATCGGCAAGATGTTCATCTGCTCCGTCACTGGTGGATGCGCGTACTTCCTCATGGACTCGGCCGAGGAACTTGACCTCCACTACATCTACGCCCCCGTCACCATGGTCATGATCCTCTCCTGGTTCGTCGCTTCCATGTTCATGAACATCTTCGGCATGGCCATCTCCACCATCCTTCAGTGCTTCGTCGCTGACGAGGAGATGTTCGACTCCGGAACCAGGTTCGCCACCTCCGAGCTTGCCTCCTTCATCGATTCCAACGGAGCGCCCGACGAGCCCAACAAGGGGGAGGACAACACCCTCTGAAATAAGGGAGGTGACGTCTGAAAGGGCTCAAGACCTTCTAGTGTACTTTATGACCAAAAGTAGTTAATACACTCCAACGACACCACTTAGGGAAAAGCTTCGATGCTGTACCCTGTGATGAATTAAAATAAAAATTCTCTTCTTCAGAAGAAAAACGCTTGTTTACTTTTTGGTATTGAAAAGGTGATCAGTGCGAGTGCAATTCAACGATAGATTATTCCTCTTTCGTTGCTGCCTTCCCTGTACATTTCTTTCTCGTGTGTGTTTGCCTCCCCTCCCCCGACCCTCCGTCCCCCTTTCCCCACTCCTATACTCAATCTTCCCAACCCCCTTCACCCCCCCCCATCCCCCCCCCCCGCCCCCCACCTCGCCCCCATTTCATTCCCCCCTTCCCCCCGCTCCCCTAACGTCCGACCATGCTCGCGAACATATCCTCCGCGTCCTCCTCCTCGTCGTCGTCGCTCTCCTCCCCCATCGTTCCCTCCGTACCCTCCGTCATGTTGCTGTCGTTCAGGTTGCTCATCATGCTCTTGTCCATCTCGGCGGAACCGGACGACGCGATGGCCTCGTTGACCTCGTCGCTATCCTTGACCGCGCCCTCGGTGACGGCCTCGATGGTCTTGCTGAGTCCCTCCATCTTGTCGGGCATGGTCTGGGCGAGGTTGACGAGGTGGTTCCCGAGCTTGGTCATGGACCCCTTCATGGCGTCAATCTGCACCTGCTCGTCACCCTCAACGGCCTCCTCGACTGCGGCGTCCTCCCCGGACGCGAACTCGACCTCCCCGCGGACGGCGAGCTCCTTCGCCTCGACCTCCTTAGCCTTCTCCATAACCTCCTTCCTCATTCTCTCCACCCTCTCTGAGACCTCAGCCATCTCCTTCTCGCAGGCCTCAACCCTGGCTACGGCCTCCTCGTCGACGCCGGAGGTCACGACGGGGTTGGCGTGCTCGACGACCTTGACGACCTTCTTGACCTTGGTGGTGATGCTATCCTGGACTCCCAACATCATCACCTTGATGCGCTTGGCATTGGCATTCTTCTTGCCTGTGGATATATAAGGACGTAGGGGGCGTGTTAGGTGTATTTTTTGTGGTAATTTAGTAGAGATGTTCATGCTAGGTCGTATAGTGGAGCGCAAATGTCTCCATTGGTTCCAAAATGGGGTGGGTGAATGGAGCTCGCTTTGAATTTGTTGATCTCAAGAGGGGATTATTTGGTTTCCCTTGACTATTGATTAGTTACGGCGCCAAATTCCAAATCTTCAATCCACTTACCGTTCCCAGCATCGACGTATCCCGTCTGTGCCCTCTTCTTCACCACATTATCAATGGTGGTGAGCACGGCAGAGAGCTCTTGAGAGGTTGCTTTTACTTGACTAGGCATTTTAGAGTACTTTTAGTAGTAGATTGTTGAGGAGTGTGTGTTTGTTGTGACGATGGTTAGTAAATGATATCGTATTGTGTAGATTTGATTGATAAAATGGGTTGCTAATCTCACCTCTTTTTGAAGCCTCGAAACAGACACTTGGGGGCAGGAATGGTGGCACTTTGGCGCTTTTGGCCAGGTTATCCATTTTAACCATTAAAGAAATAGAATGACACAAAATAACGCATTCCCACCACCTATATCATCACATACACCCAAATTTGTATCACTATCTCCTACACCAACAGCCCAACATATCCCCCTTCTCCTTGTCTTCCGAAAGGCGACAATTTGTACAGTTTACAACCTCAATACAGGTGACGCTCTTAGAACGTTTACGGCTGTTGACGTCGTTAAGCAAGTAGAGTGGGATACGGAGGGCTATGTTCAGGGTTGTGATAAGGTAAGAAAGTAGAGGGAGAAGGGGGGGGTGAGGGGGTGCTCAGGGGGTGCTCAGGGGGGGGAGGAGTATGGCGGGGAGTACTTGCAGGATCTTTGGACGCGTCCAAAAATCCATCTTTTTCCACCCCATCGCTTCTTTCCTCCACTGTCTCTCTCTCTCTTGCATCCATCTACTCTCTTCTAAACTTCCCCTTCCCTCCTTCCCTCCCCACTCTCCCCCCACCCACCCAGGCTCTCGGCCTCTGTCTCCTCCTGGTCCCAGACCGCTCCATGATCCAGATCTTCTCAATCCACGACCCCACCTACATAACCCGCATAAACATTGGTCTCCGCGGCGTCTCCCGCGCTGGCTGGCTCCCAGGCCGTGGCGTCTGGTCCAGGTCAGACTACGGCAACATGCTCGAGGTCTGGGACCTCGAGTGCAACAAGGGCATGGAGGTCGGGGTTGGGAGGAGCGTGGCGTCGTGGTTTGGGGCGGGGGAGGAGACCTCGGCTGCCCTGCTTAGGTCAAACTCCCAGGACCACATCCAGATCGTAGCCGTCACAGCGACCGGGTACGTTAAGGGCAAGACCTTCAAGGTTGAGACCCAGGAGGCCGTGGGGATACTGATAACCCCTAGCCCAGTCGGACCCTCTTCCCTCCAGGCGGTGGTCGTGGACACGCACTTGAGGGAGTGCATTTACGTGCACAGCCTGGACACGGGGGAGTGCTGGAAGAAGATACAGATCTCCCCCGCCACCAACCTAGGCTGCAGGGTCTTCGGGGGGTCGGAGGTCTACAAGGCCGGGCTGGAAGGGTACTATGTCGGGATGGGAACGTTCAGCAGGGACTTGAAGGTAATCTGCACGACTAGCACCAACGACTTGGTGGGAAGCAACAGACACTCCGGGGACCTGAGCAAGGTCCTGACGGCTCGGGACGAGGGGGGGTACAGGAACTACGAGGAGGTCCTGGGGGAGGAGCTCCAGGGCACGGGGAGGGAGAACGACAGGGACACGGTGGGGATGGAACTACTGGCCAGGAAGTTTCAGAGAGAGAGCAGGGTAGAGAGAGGGGGGGTAGGAGGGAAGGGGGTGCACTTCACGTGCGGGGACGGGGGCGGGAAGACGAGGCTCCCCGAGGCTACCGAGCCTCTGGACTTCACCAAGCTCGACCCCAAGCCCAAGGTGGGGGTGGGGGGGATAAAGTGGGGCGACGGGGTGATCGGCAGCAAGGACGAGAGGTGCCCCAACGTGGTCTGGGTCTGGGGGGTCTCGGGGGGGCTAAAGGCGACCCTGACGTTCCTGGACGTCGTCAGGGGGTTCGATTGGAGGGGGGACTACCTGTACGTCGTCACGGGGGGGGACAAGGTCTACGGGTGGAGCGAGGAGGGGGGGGTGGAGTGGTGGGAGTGCGAGGGGGGGGAATTCGTGGGGATTAAAGCGTGGGAGGAGGGGGTGGTGGCTGTGGAGAGGAAGGGGGTTAGGGTCGTCAGGCTGGAGGGGGGGGAGGGGGGGGAGGAGGAAGGGGGAGAGGGGAGGGGATTAAGTTAACAAGCATTGCGCCCCCTTTTGTTTAAACAGAAATCTACACTTTCTTTGATTTCACAAACGCGGGGTGAGGAGCGACCAGGTTTGGGAGGTTCATGTAGACCAGCTGCATCACAATGAAAATATTGACGTGCCAAATATCGAAGCACCACTGAATCCCGGCGAACACGAGAATTGGAACCATCGTTAATTGACCTAAGACCATGAGGTTTAAGGCCTGACGCAGACCCGACGGGCACCCGGGTGCCGTTCGCGTTAGGACTAAGGAGTAAACGGCAGCTATTGTGAAGAGGATGCAGTGCGGGAACACCGAGGAGCCGTGGTAGCAAGGCACGGAGCTGAGGTAATCGACTGGGATGTTGTAAGGGGCACCGCCGATACTGCGACCGTCCAAGGTGGCATCGGGGATGATGCCGAAACCGGGAAGGGTGAGGGGTTTGAAGAAGAAAGGCGGCAGGTATGGTGCAATGTCGAACTCAAGCAGGATCAGGGACAAATGAGAAAATAGCGAGAAGAGGAAGTAAGCGATGACGGGGGATTTGCGGCCTGTTGGGAATAGGGCGAACTGAAGGGCGATGGGGAAGAGGATTGGTGTTGAAGCAAGTGTAACCAGGAACAGCTTCCAAGCCAATGTTGAAGTTGTCGGGACAGGGTCCATCACGTGTAAATAAGCACCGAGGAGGGTGAAGAGGGACGCCAGGATCACGTTCAGCCGGTAGAGGTAGAAGCTCATTCTGGTGGCTGGAAGATCCGATGAGGGGCTTCTCTTTAAGAGAAAATAGGCTTGCGTTACTAGTTGGCAGGTGATTATAATATCTCCAGTGGCATTGGACCATCGGGGGAGTGGCGTGGTATCGCTCATGTGAATTGAGACAGCAGATTTATTTTGAGGTCTTGGCCAGGAGCAAAACTCTGTTGGTTCAATTCTCCTTATTCCGAACTTATTATTATAATTGCGTCATATAATTATTATATAGCGTTTACAAGACGTCCGACAAGCAGAAGTTCTGCGCGATAGTCTCAGCTGCTATGCCTCTCATATTGAGTCTGCACACGTGTTCCATCAGCCTCTCTTGCGCGTCCTCCAGGTCCACTACGCCGACCTCTGACCAGAGCCTTTCTGCGACCGCGGCAGCCTTGGTGACAGCGATGGAGTCAAAGTCAAGGGCGTTCACACCCTCGGACCACATGCACGCCTCGCCTCCCAAGACGCTGCTTTGCTGCGACGGGCTCAACCCTTCGTACGGCTCTACCTTATACATGCCCTGCCAGATGGACTGGATTGCGTAAGTCGAGAAGCCCCCAGGCTGCTGCTGGTCAAGGTACCACGGGCCGCTCAAGACGACGTCCGCCCCACGGTCGATGACAGTGGGCATCGTGCTCTGGCTCATCCAAACGTTTCCGAAAGAGCCGGCTGGGAGATCCTCCGGGTACGGTATCCCGTCGTCGGCCATCCACACCCCAAGGGTCTTATTCAGTCCAGGCATCACCTGGGCGGTAACCTGCTGCCAGAAGTAGGACTGGAGGGCGACTCCGTCCTCGATGCCGTTGTCGCTCATCCACTTTGAGACAGTGGGGGAGGAGTCGAAGCAGTTCGTGTCGACTTCATCGCCGCCAAGGAACAGATTAGCGTCTGGGAATATGTCAGCCATCTCCGTGAGGAAGGAGTTCAGGAACGTGTACACGTCGGGGTTGGTCGGGTCGAGTGTGTTGCTACAGGCCCCGTCCAAGATGGTAACTTCAGGCTTCCCCTTCCCCCACGACCCGTGCCCGGGGACGTCCCACTCGGGCATGACCCTGATGCCCCTGTTGTAAGCGTACTGCACGATGCCCTTCAAGTCTTGGACGCTGTAGGATGCATCGGGGTACGAGTACGCGCCCTTCTCGGCGAGCTCTGGGAAGAGGTCGGAGGATGAGGGGAAGCTCTCGGTGTCGGAAATGTGCCAGTGGAGGACGTTGAGCTTCGAGGCGGCCATGGTATCAATGATATGCTCAATGAAGTGCACGGGAAGAAAGTGACGGGCGGAGTCGATCATCAGACCGCGGTAGGCAAACCTGGGGGAGTCGGTTATGGAGATGGGGGCGTTGGAGATGGAACAAGTCTCCCCAGCAAGGTGGGAGAGCGACTCGAGAGCGTGGACGACTCCGAACTCGGTGGCGGCCTTAATTTCGCACTGCGAGCGAGGAGGTAAAGAGTTAGCCAAGCAACGAGTTATGAGTTAGAATTAAGTTGCATGCAAGGTAGGTGTCGGAGGACAAGTGACGAAGATGAGCATTTGCTAAACATCCTCACCTTTCCGTCCTCGCCGATGTACATGGTGTAGCTCTCGTCTGTCTCGTAGCTCAGTTCCGGCGCCTCCCTCCCGTTCGCCACCGAAACCGTGCAGGCCTTAACCTCACCGGAGGCTTTGGGGAAATCAGCATCGGACAATAGGGACCTGGTGTCACCGCAGCCCATGCCGCCGATGATAGCAGCGGAGTAGCGGTCGAACGCGCTGGTGAGGACGCCGTTTGATGAGGTGCCGTCTTCTAGGTTAAAGGTGAGAGAGGGGGAAATCGAAAGGGCCGAGGTTCCCGTCGAGTAGGAAGTGGGAAGGGGCCACACGTCGTATCCGTGAACTACGGTTACGGGGAGAAGAAGGGTCGCTAGGGATAGCTTCATGAGGGGTATTGTTCTTGTTTGAGGTGAGGGAAGGTTGAATTTAGTATTAATCTTAATGATTTTCTCTGGAACAGTCTCAAAGAATGTCTGAACTAGCTGCTGAGAGTGCCCAAAGGAAGCAGGCTGGTCGTCGCGCCTCCGCCCTCCTCGATGCCGAGCAGGCCTCCCGCGTATCCGCCGTTAAGGCAGAGGAAGATCAGGCAAAGGCTGAGAGAGTTAGCAACCAAAGACGGGCTTCTGCCATGATGGATTTGGAACAAGCAGCAAGGATACAGAAGATCAAACTCGAGGAAGAAATGGACAGTATCGAAAGGAAGTCCAACCAGGTGAGGGGTTTCTCGAGGGGAGGGGTCTCGGGGAGGGAGAGAACCCCCCAATTGCAGCTTCGAGATCTTTTCAGTTGCCAAGTTCTTGTGGTCTTAACAACGTCGAATCGTCGTCCAACCCCTCAACCCCACCTAATCACCTATCCTAACCGCTTTTAAACGCGCAGAGGAGGGCATCCAACTCCATGGATATGGAGCAGAAACGTCGCATCGCTGAGGCTGCCGCGGAGGAGGAGGCAGAGAAGGTTGAGAGGAGGTGAGAAGGTGGGGGGGGGGGGGGAGGGGGGGAGGCTACGGCGTGGGGGAGTCTACGGGCGGTTGGTGGTATTATTTTTGTTCTAACCGCCCCCCTCCCCCCTTCCAAATTCAGGAAGTCCCAGGCAGCGGCAGCAGCCGCTCTCGACGCAGAGCAGTCCCGTCGTGTATCCGAGGCCTCAGCCTCCGAGGTTTCCCTTTCCCTCGAGCGTACCTCCGCCGGTGCCTCTGCTCTTAAACAGATGGACTTAGAGCGTGATCGTCGTGCATCCGAGAAGCAACCCAGGTCAAGCCTCGTCAAGGATGCGGGTGTACTTGACGAGCTTCAAGAGGAGGTTGACGAGAGCGAGAGCTACGCTGTTGTCGGTGACGCCAAGGGTTTAGGCTCCGAGCCCGCCGAGAAGGTTAACATAAGCGTCAAGGCGTCAGCGAACGTTGGGGATATCATGGGCAAGGACGCGGGGGATGAGAGCCTTAGGAAGTACAAGGAGAACCTGCTAGGGAAGGCGGCTAAGGGGGACCTGGGGGACACTGCAGACCCGAGGAAGGTCGTCGTCACTGAGTTTAGGGTCGTCTTTGAGGATAAGAAGGTACCGGACGTCGTCTACGACCTCTCCACGGACGAGGGGGTCAAGGTTATGCAGGACAAGGGACTGAAGATAAAGGAGGGATCGGGGTTCAAGTTCGAGCTTTCCTTCAGGGTTAACCACGAGATTTTGACGGGGCTTAAGTTCGTTAACCGAACCAGGAAGGGCATATTCGGGCAGACAGAGTCACTCGTTATCGGATCCTTCGCACCCGCATCTGATCCCTACAAGTTCGTGTTCCCAAGGTACGGTTACAACGAGGCTCCGGCAGGGATGATGTACAGGGGTAGCTACAAGGCTACTGACAAGTTCGTTGACAGCGACGGTAACCTACACCTTAGCTACGATTACAAGGTACAGATTACCAAGTAAATGGGAGGGGGGGAAAGGGGGGGGGGAATATGGAGGGGGGGTTTAATAACAACAAACCCAACAACCTGAGCCTACGATCTACAAGGTACAGATCTCACCAAGTAAAGGGGGGGGGGGGGAAGGGGTATATAATGTCGTGGGGATTTAACAATAACAACAAAAACAACAACAACAAAAACAACCATCTATTTCCCTTCCATCCTTCATTTCACATACGTCCTAACTTTGAATTCCTCCGCTCCGTAATCCCTTGCAATAACCTCGGTTTTCCCGACGTCCGTAATCCCATTATCAACAGCCGTTGCTGTAACCTTAACACCGACGTTACTTAAGGTACGTATGAAATTTAAAACATCGTTAAAACCAAGTGCTGGACGATCATCGTATTGTTGTGGTGTTGATATTACACCTATACATTCAAGGGGGTTTTCGGGGTAGAAACGGGACACTGAATAGGGTGGTGGTTTAAACATGTGAGCGTTGTATAGGGAGGGGGTAGGGTAGTTTAATGATACCGTACAGGAGGTTACACCAGCTGGGAAAAGGGGGGGGAGGGTTAGAAGAAAGGGAAGGGAGGGGGGGGTTAAGTGCACACTAGAGTGAATATGAATTAAAGGGCTGGTACGAACCTGACTTTATGTCTTTCACAACTTGATCGACGTCCCAAAAAAGGCCGTTTGTAATCACTCTAAAATCCGTCTCCTCCCCTGCACCCTTCCCGCTTGGTTTGACACCCGACTTTTTAATCATAGCTATCGTATCACTCATAACATCCAACCTAAGAAGAGGTTCACCTAAACCCGCGAAAACAACAGCATTATCAAAGTCCTCCTCCTCCTCCTCCAACGATGACTCCCATGTTGATATCAGCGTCTTCGCTACCTCCTTTGCTGTTGGTTCGTATCCTTTTGGTAGTGGTTTAAATCTAGAGTAACTAGGCATGGTAAATTCAGGACCTCGGGAACAGGGGAGGGATAAACCGCAGGGAGTGTTTGTTAGGGAGAGGTAACAGGTTGAGGAGAGGTAATATATAATTCCAGGGGGAAGGAGGGATTGAGGACGGAGAGATAAATGCATGAAGGGGGATTGGGGTAGGGAGGAGGGAGGAGGAGGAATTATTTGGGAAGGTTATGTATTTGAGGTTTTAAAGTTGTATTAGGCGTATTTTATATGTATGTGATAGTTGCTGATGTTGTTTTTAGACCGTTTAGTGTTGATTTGAATAAAAAGTTTGGAAAAGTCAGAAATTGGACCTTTGACCGGATTTGGGTGATGTGCTTTTCCTGCATCTTTGGATTCTCAGCTCCTCCTTCCAGCTTTTGTCGCAAGCAACATGAAGCTATCTATCTTTACAGCGCTATTATTTACACCTTCAGTGGTTAGTTTTACAATGTAAGTTGTGTATGATGTATCAAATAGAGCGTATGAGTTGAATAGAATGATATAAATGGAATGACATACCTTTCAGACATGGCGGCATGGTGGAACTTTGTGGAGGACTTATTGACCTATTGTAGGGATATTATACCTATATTATGCTACACACGCACACAAACATACACACTACACACACACATAGCATAATATATCCATAATATGCGAATTTGGCCCTTTTTGTCCTCCCTTGTGCCACACCTCCTTCACACCTTCTCAGAAATTGGAAGAAAATAATCAATATATGACTACTATTATACATTCACTTAAGATATATCAACATTCATCAACAATCATCACATTTATATCAACAATGAATCGCATAAAACAACTAATTGAACAACTAATTTGACAACCCTACGAGGCTTAACCCCACAACACACCTCTGACACTCTCCAAACCCTTTCCACTCACTCACACACCCTTTCCACTCACTCACACATCCTTTCCATCACAGTGGAGGCAATGCGGGAAGCATGAGGACCACCACATTCAAGACCACCAGGAGCAACACCAGGAGGATGGCTGCTACCTTGGACAAGGTTGCAGAGAAGGGAGGAGAGGAGGTGAGAGAAAAGGGGGGGAAGGACATATGAGAGGAGACTGCACTTAAAGTTGAGGCAGTCGAAGGGAGGAGCAACGCCAAGAGGGCTTACTGCCCTCTCCCTTTTCAAAACACCCAAGACTCACCCCACAACTACCACGTGAATATCCGTGCTTTTCATGAGTACGTCGATCCAAATTCGGACTATCATGTTGCTGATCGGCTTGATATTATTAGGGGACCCGTAGGACACACATATATGAGGGCAGACACGATGGGGGGGCTTGTCACAAAGGAGGCTAAAAAGGTCATTAGGACGGGTCAGGCTCATATCTGTCATGCCTACGAGCCTGAGGGTAGCTCACGGCATTGCGATCCGTCGGAGGTTCGTCATTCCTGGGAAGGGATGGCGACAAATTCCTATCATGGTGAACTCAAGGTTAACAGATTACATGGGGAGGACTTTCTCGATATTAACGACGAGTTGATGCAGAGGAAGACGTACGCCAAGGAGGCCATAGGTCCAACGCGCCCTCCCGGGGAAACGAAGTGGATGATAAGCCGTACCCACCACTGGGTGTACTTCAATGACAATGGAACGGTACCTGGAGATAGGGTTGGTGCCTCCCTAGGTTACGTCGAGACGACTGATAACATCCTCAACGACAGGCTTGTTAATTCTGAAGCCGGTGCCGGTGAACTCGTTCGCCTTATGCCCAAAAAAATGAAGGATAATGAACGAAGTAGCATATACGTCAAAGACGTCGTCACCAAACATCTCAACAAAGGGCACCCCCTCAGCTTCGAGAAACTAAAGGACCTTTGGGATATCTACAAACACTTCACGGACGAGCAGAAGAAGGACTGTGACTTCCTCATAGACATGACTAACTACAAGAATGCCGAGGCGTTCTACGCAGCCTATCCCCATCACAGGCCAAAAGACGACACCGTACCGCGCGGAGACAACTTGCATCTTGCTCAAAACTAAACTACACACATTTAATACAAACACGGACCTTTTCATTATGTATCTGAGGCCACCTTCATATCATATCCCCTCTTTCTCAATTAGCGCCTGCGGCGACGTCAAAACGTTGCCGCGCATTTTTGACGGGTTCCGGACCTCCGTTTCCAATTTTAAAAATAGCCCCGGAAAATTCGCGACGCGACCGGCGTGAATATGCAATAAAAGCATTTTGAGATTTTTCTTCCCAAACCCCAATTTTGCTGGAGGTGGTTCATCTTCTGACTTTCTCTGGAACAGTCTCAAAGAATGTCTGAACTAGCTGCTGAGAGTGCCCAAAGGAAGCAGGCTGGTCGTCGCGCCTCCGCCCTCCTCGACGCCGAGCAGGCCTCCCGCGTATCCGTCGTGAAGGCAGAGGAAGATGAGGCAAAGGCTGAGAGAGTTAGCAACCAAAGACGGGCTTCTGCCATGATGGATTTGGAACAAGCTGCAAGGATACAGAAGATCAAACTCGAGGAAGAAATGGACAGTATCGAAAGGAAGTCCAACCAGGTGAGGGGTTCTCGAGGGTTGGGGTCTCGGGGAGGGAGAGAACCCCCCAATTGCAGCTTCGAGATCTTTTCAGTTGCCAAGTTTTTGTGGTCTTAACAACGTCGAATCGTCGTCCAACTCTTAACCCCACCTGATCACCTATCCTAACCGCTTTTAATCGCGCAGAGGAGGGCATCCAACTCCATGGATATGGAGCAGAAACGCCGCATCGCTGAGGCTGCAGCGGAGGAGGAGGCAGAGAAGGTTGAGAGGAGGTGAGAAGGTGGGGGGGGGGGGGGGG
>BRYA01000212.1:29054-76537 GCA_030267965.1 Triparma columacea
GTGGTGGAGGGTGGGGGAGGCTACGGCGTGGGGGGCTACGGCGTTGTAATTTTTTCTAACCGCCACCCCTCCCCCAGGAAGTCCCAGGCAGCGGCAGCAGCCGCTCTCGACGCAGAGCAGTCCCGTCGTGTATCCGAGGCCTCAGCCTCCGAGGTTTCCCTTTCCCTCGAGCGTACCTCCGCCGGTGCTTCTGCTCTCAAGCAAATGGACTTAGAGCGTGATCGTCGTGCATCCGAGAAGCAACCCAGGTCAAGTCTCGTCAAGGATGCGGGTGTACTTGACGAGCTTCAAGAGGAGGTTGACGAGAGCGAGAGCGTAGCCGTTGTCGGTGACGCCAAGGGTTTAGGCGCAGAGCCCGCCGAGAAGGTTAACATAAGCGTCAAGGCTTCAGCGAACGTTGGGGATATCATGGGCAAGGACGCGGGGGATGAGAGCCTTAGGAAGTACAAGGAGAACCTGCTAGGGAAGGCGGCGAAGGGGGACCTGGGGGACACTGCAGACCCGAGGAAGGTCGTCGTCACGGAGTTCAGGGTTGTCTTTGAGGATAAGAAGGTACCGGACGTAGTCTACGACCTCTCCACGGACGACGGGGTCAAGGTTATGCAGGACAAGGGACTGAAGATAAAGGAGGGATCGGGGTTCAAGTTCGAGCTTTCCTTCAGGGTTAACCACGAGATTTTGACGGGGCTTAAGTTCGTTAACCGAACCAGGAAGGGCATATTCGGGCAGACAGAGTCGCTCGTTATCGGATCCTTCGCACCCGCATCTGATCCCTACAAGTTCGTGTTCCCACGGTACGGTTACAACGAGGCTCCGGCGGGGATGATGTACAGGGGTACCTACAAGGCTACTGATAAGTTCGTTGACAGCGACGGGAACCTACACCTTAGCTACGACTACAAGGTACAGATTACCAAGTAAGGGGGTATTAAATGTCGTGGGGTTTAACAACAACAAAAAGGGGGGGGGAGAAAGGGGGTAAAATAGGTCGTGGGGATTTAACAATAACAACAACAAAACAACAACAACAAAAACAAACCATCTATTTGCCTTCCATCCATCATTTCACATACGTCCTAACTTTGAATTCCTCCGCTCCATTCTCCCTTGCAATAACCTCAGTTTTCCCGACGTCCGTAATCCCATTATCAACCGCCGTTGCTGTAACCTTAACACCGACGTTACTTAAGGTACGTATGAAATTTAAAACATCGTTAAAACCAAGTGCTGGACGATCATCGTAGTGTTGTGGTGGTGATATTACACCTATACAATCAAGGGGGTTTTCGGGGTAGAAACGGGACACTGAATAGGGTGGTGGTTTAAACATGTGAGCGTTGTATAGGGAGGGGGTAGGGTAGTTTAATGATACCGTACAGGAGGTTACACCAGCTGGGAAAAGGGGGGGGAGGGTTAGAAGAAAGGGAAGGGAGGGGGGGGTTAAGTGCACACTAGAGTGAATATGAATTAAAGGGCTGGTACGAACCTGACTTTATGTCTTTCACAACTTGATCGACGTCCCAAAAAAGGCCGTTTGTAATCACTCTAAAATCCGTCTCCTCCCCTGCACCCTTCCCGCTTGGTTTGACACCCGAACTCTTAATCAGAGCTATCGTATCCCTCATTACATCCAACCTAAGAAGAGGTTCACCTAAACCCGCGAAAACAACAGCATTATCAAAGTCCTCCTCCTCCTCCTCCAACGATGACTCCCATGTTGATATCAATGCCTTCGCTACCTCCTTTGCTGTTGGTTCGTATCCTTGTGGTAGTGGTTTAAACCTAGAGTAAACAGGCATGGTAAATTCAGGACCTCGGGAACAGGGGAGGGATAAACCGAAGGGAGTGTTTGTTAGGGAGAGGTAACATGTTGAGGAAAGGTAGTATATTATACCAGGGGGTAAGAGGGAGTGAGGACGGAGAGATAAATGCATGAAGGGGGGATTGGGGGAGGGAGGAGGGAGGAGGAGGAATTATTTGGTAAGGTTATGTATTTGAGGTTTTTAAGTTGTATTAGGTGTGTTTTATATGTGTGTGATAGTTGCTGATGTTGTTTTTAGACCGTTTAGTGTTGATTTGAATAAAAGTTGGGAAAAGGCAGAAATTGGACCTGGACCGGATTTGGGTGATGTGGCTTTTCCCGATCTTCAGGAATTCCCAGCTCCTCCTTCCAGCTTTTGTCGCAAGCAACATGAAGCTATCTATCTTTACAGCGTTATTATTTACACCTTCAGTGGTTAGTTTTACAATGTAAGTGGATATGAGGGTACAGCAGAGAGCGTATGAGTTGAATAGAATGATATAAATGGAATGACATACCTTCAGACATGGCGGTATGGTGGAACTTTGTGGAGGAATTATTGACCTATTGTAGGAATATTATACCTATATTATGCTAGACACACACATAAACATACACACTACACACATATATAGCATAATACATCCATAATATGGCGAATTTGGCCCTTTTTGTCCTCCCTTGTGCCACACCTCCTTCACACCTTCTCAGAAATTGGAAGAAAATAATCTAAATATGACTACCATTATACATTCACTTAAAATATATCAACATTCATCAACATTCAGCACAGTTATATCAACAATGAATCTCATAAAGCACTAATTGAACAACTAATTTGACAACTATACGAGCCTTAACCCCACAACACACCTCTGACACTCTTCAAACCCTTTCCACTCCCTCACACACCCTTTCCACTCACTCACACACCCTTTCCATCACAGTGGAGGCAATGCAGGCAGCATGAGGACCACCACATTCAAGACCACCAGGAGCAACACCAGGAGGATGGCTGCTACCTTGGACAAGGTTGCAGAGAAGGGAGGAGAGGAGGTGAGAGAAAAGGGGGGGGGGGGGCATATGAGAGGAGATCTGCACTTAGAGTTGGGCAGTCGGAGGGAGGAGCAACGCCAAGAGGGCTTACTGCCCTCTCCCTTTTCAAAACACCCAAGACTCACCCCACACCTCACCCCACACCTCACACCTTCCCCCCACCCACACCTCACCCCTCCCCCCCACCCCAGTTCACTCCCATGAGGCCTCCCATTGACCTCCCCTGGTCCGACATAAAGTCCCAGCTCTCCAGTGCCTTTGGTCTAACTCCCTCCGAGATTTCTTCCCTTGAGTCCTTCGACACTGACAAGGAGGGTCTCCTCAAGACATACTCCTCCATGCAGCTCGCCCGTCTCTTCGAGAACGCTTGCAACCAGCAGTACATGGCCGGTAAAATCCGCGGCTTCATGCACCTCGACAACGGCCAGGAGTCCATCCCCGCCCTAGTATCAGACTCCATCAAACTCACCGACAAGAAGTACTCGTACTACAGGGAGCACACCCACGCCCTAGCCTCCGGCGTCGGTCCGGGGGAAGTCATGGCTGAACTCATGATGAAGGAAGGAGGAACGTGTAAAGGTGCTGGTGGGAGCATGCATATCTTCGATAAGTCGACCTACTTCCAAGGAGGCTGGGCTCTCGTTAGCGAGCAGCTCCCGTACGCCGCGGGGGCGGCGAAGACCATACTCCAGGACAGGGAGCTCGGCTTGAGCGACGGGGACGACTTCAAGAAAAGGAACGAGGGACCGGGTGATGACGACGACCGTATCAGCGTTGTTTTCATCGGGGAAGGCGGGAGTCAGAACGGACGTATGGCAGAGATCCTTAACGCAGCTGCGAAGGACAACTTACCGCTACTCGTTATCGTTATTGATAACGGAAGAGCTATCAACACATTCACCCCCGACATCGCCACCAACTCCGACATCTACAAGCAAGGTGAACACTACGGTATCCCCGGGATACTCGTTAACGGTGACAACGTCCAGGACGTAATTAAAGGCGGTCGTGCAGCCGTTGATTACGTCCGTAAAAAGGGACCCGCTATACTGCAAGTTCATACTTACAGGTTCAACGGACACAGCCCGGCGGACCCGGAACATGAGAGGGGGAGGAAGGAGGAGAAGAAATGGGCGAGGAAAGAACAGGATCCTATTAAAGCGTTTGAGGAAGACGTTATGGAGAGAGGGATATTAACGGAGGATGAGCTAAAGGAGGCCAAGAAACAAGTTCAAAGAACCATCAAAGAAGCTGTCGCGTTCGCTGATGAGAGTCCAATGCCACCGGTTGAACTTGCTAAGGAACTCGAGTTCCCAGACGATCCTGATACTGATTATAACGAAAGGGCTGGACCTGCTTGGGCGGATGATTTCAATGAAAGGACTATTGGGAAGGTGAAATTGGAGGTTGTCAAGAAACATATTAAGATGTTGAGGGATAAGTCAGATAAAGGGGAACTTAGTATTGGGGATGCTATTAACTTAGCTGTACATGAAGAGGTGAGAGATGAGGATGGAAGGGGGGAGGGGAAGAGGGGAGGGGGAAAGGGGAGGGTGTAGGAAACGACGAACGAAATTATGAACGAAATTAGACAATGGATTGACAATGCTAACGAGGCAATGGATTGACACTGCTAACGAGGCAATAGATAGACACTGCTTTGCCAGGACCTCTAACCCCCCCCGCCCTTCTAACCCCCCTTCCCCCCCCCCCGCTGCCGCATGCGTGTCCCTCTTAGATGCTCCGCGACCCCACCACGACCATGCACGCCGAGGACCTCCAGGCCGGTAGCTCCTACGACATCCCCAAGCTAACCCAGCAGACGTACGGGCAGATCAGGGCAGCCGACGAGATAATCGACGAGGGACACTTCATCGGAAAGGCACTCGGCGAAGGCATGAACGGGTACAGACCAATCGTAGAACTAATGAACACCAACTTCGGGATCTACGGGATGGCCGAGATATCCTCAGCCGGCAACACCTACGCCACCACCGGCGGTAACTTCGACATGCCCATGACGATAATCGGCGCCGGTGGTACCGCCCCTAACCAGTCCCTAGGAGCCGAGCACTCTCAACCCTTCCACGCGTACGTGATGGGTATACCAGGCCTGAAGATCGGCACCGCCGCCTCCCCCGCGGCGGCGTACGGGATCACGAAGAGCATGATCAGGGATAACGGACCGACGTTTCTGTTCGCGCCTGTTAAAATGATGAAGGAAGCTAAGGGGAAGGTGGAACTTGATAAGTGTCTACCGCTTAATAAAGCGGCTGTACTACACAAGGCGAGCGATGAAGCAGTCAAGAACGGGAAGGTGAGATACGGGGGAGGGAAGGAGGTGGGGGATGTGGACGGTGGGGGGGTGTGAAAAGGGAAGGGTTTTTTTTTCTAAACGTTGAGCCCCCCCTTCAAACACTAACCTCCCCCCCACCCCTCACCCCCCACCCCTCTACCCCATTCCTATCTCAGGCCGTCACCGTCCTCACGTACCTCCACGGTGTGAAGGAAGCCGAGAACTCCTTGCAGGCGATAAACGACGAGGGTCTAGACATAGACCTGATCGAGCTACGTTCCCTCAAACCCCTCGACGTCTCAACCATCAGGTCAAGCTTGTCCCGCACCCACAAGCTCGTAATCCTGGACGAGTCAACGTACTCCGGTGGAGTAGGCGCGACAATATCAGCGATAATATCCGAGGAAATGTTCGACGAATTGGACGCACCGGTTAAGAGGCTTTGTATGGACGATGCGCCGGTACCGTATGCGAGTTCTATGGAGAAAGCAGTGGTTAAGAGAGGGGCTGACCTTGAGATTGCGGTTGCTGAGATCGTTATGAAAAGGTATTGAGAAGGGTAGGGGAGGGATCTTTTTTAGGACAGAGGGAAGGGGGGAGATGAGATGAGGAGGATATTGACAAGGAGATGAAAGGAACGAACGAGAGGGGGAGAGGGGGGGAAGGGGGGTTATAAGAATGCGGGTTGTGATTTTTTGTGTCAAATTTCACATACATACATTGAGACTCGAGGGTAGGGGGGTATGGAAACCTCTTTACTCGGTGTTGTCGTTCCTCTTGATTTGAGCCATCTGGTTCTTGTACGTGCGCCAGTCTGAAGGCGTAGCCGATATGGTGATTGTCTGCTTCCGACCCTTGGGCATCTTCCTCCTCCAAATTATGTGCTTCTTGCGACGGATGATCTCGTAGCCCCTGTCAATGAGGGCGCGCTCGACTGTTCTCTTCGAGGCCTTCTTGCGAAATTGCGGAACATCTCCTCCCTTCTCCTCCTCCCCCCCCTCGGCCTCCCCCTCCCCCTCAGCCTCCTCCTCCTCCTCGGGTACGACATCCCTGGCGTCGCCCTTGCGGGCGTTCCTCGCCTCCCCCCTCGTCTTCTTCTTCTTCTTCTTCTTAACGACATCGTCGGGAGCGAAGTCTGCGTCATCGCTGAGCTCTCCAACTTCTACAGGGCCACTCAGGAGTGGTAGGGCTCGGCCCGTCAGAATGCACCCGACGGATCTGGAAGTGAACGCTGAGCACAGAGCCTCAGCCAAAGGGTCGCCTTCCTCCTCGCCCGACCCTTGCACCACCTCGACCTTGAGAAATTGCTCTGCCTCGTCCCTATTTCCAGGAAAGCGCCCTCGCTTCTTCCTGCCCTTTTTCCTCCTCCTTCTCCTCTTCCCCTTCTTTCCTTGAGACGCGAACGCAGGGGGTGACGCCTCCTTAGCATCTGCGACGTCCTCCCACTCGTCTTCGTTGGCGTCTCCAACGTACTGGTCCATTATCATCATTAGCACGTCCGCCTCTATCGTTCGGGTCCTCAGACTTTGTCTGAATCTCGCGAGAGCCATGCGGGACCACCAAACGTCTACGACTTCCATCACCTCAGCTTCAAGGGAGTCAATACTCGATACGAGCACGGATGGCCAGCCGAGCTTCGTGTGAAGCATATTCACTAGGCGGAGGTTCAGGGCCGACTTGAAGTCTTCGGAGGATCCGGAAGTGCTGCAGCGGACGAGGCGGCGGATGGGGGCGGTGTCAAGCATCTACCATGAGCGAAGCAACGGGTTAGAGCGAAGCTCACATTGTGGGACTCGGAGCGCACACTCTCACCTGTGGCAGCTTTACGACGGAGATGATGGCGAAAGCCACGTCAAGTGCAAAGGCTGCCTCCCAGCACGTCCTCGATTCCAACCGCAGCAAGGCGGCGCCGTAGTTGACGATGACTGCGCCTGAGCGCGTGATCATAAACAGCACGATAAAGACAACGAGTAAGAGGATAAAAACTAGGCTGAGAGAAGTTGAAGGGACATCTTGGCAGTCGAGGAGATGCTGCGATGAGCCGAAGCGAGTGTTTATGGCGTTAAGGGGGTTTTCATGTTGCATCGTCGTTTCACTCCCCGCCGCTCCTCACCTCCTCCATTGTCATCTCGAGCTGCTTCATTGTATCCCTCTTCTTTATGACAAAGTCATTTAGACCCGGGATTGCTTGGTGCATTCTTTCTTCGACCCTGGTCTCAACCTTCTTTGAGGCGAAGAGGGACGGCGCGGGCTGAGGAGTCTTGTAAAGCTTCGATCGGAAAAGGAGAACGTACTTAGGCAGGAAGGAAAGGATCTCCGCTTCCGTCTCTTCTGGACTTCCGCCTTCGGCATCCTGAACGACTGAGGCTAGGCGACGGTGGAGAGCAGCGAACAGGTTGTCTGGGTTCTCGGTGAGAGCATTGAAGCACTCCATCCTCATCGCTGACGTTCTCAGGCAGCTGCGACGAGCAAAGCGAGTCGGAAGGAGATGTTGTTGGCGTTAGAGACGGGCAGCAGCTAAATGCGCGACGTATCCCAACGCGCTTTCTTCGCAACTTGCGCACTCTCACCTCTCCCCCGCCACGGCCTCGAGGGTTGGAAGCGGAACTTGGTGGCCCTTAACTGTGAGCAGGGCGTCCTTCGCAGCCAGGAGCCACATGTGGCTAAGATGTCTCGCCTCGAAGGAGACCCTCTTCACATGCCCATCTTCAACGTCGCAGACGGGAGCGTTGCTGTGTTTGCTTAGCTTTACAGAGGAGCTCGAGTGAATCTGTCCTCCTAGTACCTGTAATTTCATGTCAACGCATAGTTTCGGATAGAAGACCTCATTTGATGTAGAATACTTGGTGGCAGAGAATGTGACAAACGTGTAGGTGTCTTTGTTGAGTTTGTTGAGGCGCTTCTGGGACTTCCCTCCTTTACTTCCTTTACCCTTCCTTCCTTTGAACTTACTTCCTTTACCCTTCCCTCCTCTGAACCCACTTCCGTTTTCATTGGTGAGGTACACGTCGTTGAATGCTAAGGAACCGGATACCTCCTCGTCGTCCTCGTCGATCTCCTTTCCCTTCAACATCTTGATCATACGGGCCCTCTCCTCCAGACGGACAAGATTATCTATAGCCGCTATCTGCTGGGAAGAGAATTTGGGCCCGAGATTACATTGGTAAACCTCTAGCCCCGTCTCCTTGATATGGTTGTTCACCAAGTCCAAGTCATAGCGAGAGCCATGTAGCATTCTGAACGGCGGCCGTCCGGCTTTGCCGTCAAAACTGCAGCATGGAGACGACTTAGAAATGGTTTCGTATGATGCCACACACGTCATGACTCTCACCTCCTCTGGTACTCGCGACACGCCCATGTAATTTCTGTGTCGATTTCGTCCCATTCCCAATTGATTGCTATGAGATTCTGAAGTTCGCAATGGATAATTTCCAAGGTGCGAGGCGTCAGGACAGAGAGCGACAGGGAAAGTATGAGGGAAGGACGCAGGCAAGCTGCGAGTGGTAAAACCTCAGTTACCATCGTGCTGTCCCCGAACAAGGTAGCAACAACGTAGGCAACCTCTATATCTGAATTTAGAGCCCTTTCAGGCAGAGGAAGGCCGGGGAGAGACAGCGCCGAGGTCTCAGAGGGACGCAGTGCTTGGAAGGTGCTGAGGATGCTTCGGACTATCGCCACCTTGTTTGCCCTAAGCGCGGTGTCAACCATCATATTATAGGCGATGTACGCGCTGCTGCTCCCTGATGACTGCGCCTTGCCATCATTATTACGCTCTAGCTGCTCAAGCTGCTCGTAGAGTTGCTCGACCTTCTTCATTTTGTCGTTCTCCTCCTCGCTAGCGTCCTTTTTGTCCTTCGCGTCATTGACGTGGGACATGATATGGGCGGCAGCTATGAGGCCAGCGGCCATGATGGCTGGAGCCTTCGTTGGCATCAGAATTCCTAAATGCTGAGAATAACGAAACAAAATGGTGGTGGGAGCTCTGGAAGCTTGTTAGGATTACTACTACTATATTGGAAAAGCAAATGGAGCCTACTGGAGTAAGTAATTTCACAGTCAAGTCCACTCCCTTCAACCTTTCCCATCAAATCTTTCATCAAAAACAAGGGAGGATAAATATGCTCTCCAGGACGTTTTCACGCGCTGCTAGCCAAAGAAATGTCGCACTTATCCTTTCAGGTTGCGGTGTTTACGACGGAAGTGAAGCTACTGAAGCTGTATCAGCCTTAATACATCTGTCCGAAAGCAAAGCATCGGTGGGTGAAGTTAGAAGTTTTTGTCTTGTGTGAGCATGTCGTGTCATGTGTCTTGTGTGAGCATGATTTTCGGTATTTTCAAGCCGCCTGTCTTTTAACACCGCCCTAAAATCCCAACCCACTATCCCATCCATCCCAGGTAACTTGCTACGCCCCAGACAAGGACCAGATGCACGTCATCAACCACACCAACGGCGAGGAGATGGAGGAGAAGAGAAACGTCCTCGTGGAGAGCGCGAGGATCGCTCGTGGTGCCGTCGAGCCCCTTGCATCGCTGGACTCCTCGTCTTACGATGCCCTCATTGTGCCTGGAGGGTTCGGAGCTGCAAAGAACCTTTCCTCATTTGCCACTCAAGGCCCGGAAATGGAAGTCGACGCCGACCTCAGCAGGGTACTAGACGAGTTTAAGGGCGCGTCAAAGCCGATCGGCCTATGCTGCATTGCGCCCACAATCGCAGCCAAGCAGTTCGGGGGCATCGGAGTAAAGCTCACCGTAGGATTGTCAACCGGGGACGAGGCCGTTTGGCCGCACGCCGGGGCTGCGGGGGCGTGCGAGGCGATGGGAGCGATACACACAGACGTTGATATAGATGGGGTTGTGGTCGACCTCGAGAACAAGATCGTCAGCAGCCCGGCCTATATGAAGAATGCTGCTCCTCACGAGGTGCACTTCTCTGTGGGGAAGATGGTCAAGGAGGTTATGGGCTTGATATGATTGTGGGGGGGGGGGGGGGTAACACCGAAAAGTGTGACGAATAATTTATTTTTCGATAACAAGTAGAAGCAGGCAATTTTCAAATTAATGGCTGGCGCCTGAGGCAGCCGAAATTTTTGTCACACCCCCCTCCCCCCGTTGTGGCACTCTCCGTCCTCGGGGGAACAATTTGTGCAATGTGAATTATAAATTTTTGGCTTCAAATTGCATCATGTTTTGATCTTTGCCTCTTCCACAAAATCTTAAGATAACCTCAACTCCAAATTGACGTCATTGATTAGCCCTTTAGTTTATCCTTCTACATCACATACATTGGAAGAAGCTCAAAATCTCGACCGTCAACCGCTGTATTTCACCATCAAAGACGACTGACACCTGACACGAAATTGATGATTGTTTGTAATCCCATTTTTTCCTTGCTCTTCCTCCCCGCTCTGCAGCTTCGTACCATTATCACTTCGACGAAAGCTTTGCATGCGAAGGGTTTTGGTGCTAGCGGTGTTAACAGCGGCAAAAACAAGGCTTCCCCCTTCTCCAGCGGCAAAAACGAGGCTTCCCCTTCTCCAATTATTGATCCTCTCGACTCCCTCACTCATGCCCAGCTGTCGAGGCGTTTGTCTGACGTGTTAAAACACTTTGCTTCGCTTCCAGAGGATCACCCCTCCCTACAGAACTTCACACCCTCCTACACTCCCTCCCTTGCTCTTCTCCGTGGGCGTTTACCTGACCTCCTCATTTCTCGTACACGTCTCGGTGAATCTTCTATCCCGTCGGCCGGTCGAGGACTCTTCGCCACTCGAAACATTGCCGCAGCAGAACTCCTTACCCTGTTCCCAGGCGACGCCCTGCTCTTCCGGGAACATGACCTGGCGGAGATTACGGGGGTGCTTTATGGAAAGGATGCCACGGGCGATCCTCTCACTTCGGACGAGTCCCGAGAATATGAGCTCCGCGTGAGCGCGAAGCACTCCATCGTCGGGGACCCGAAGCTTGACGAGGACAAGGCTTACCTCGCCCACTTTGCAAACGATGGTTGGGCTCTGCGTGGATCGTCATCAGAGGAAAACATGGAATACTCACGGAAGAGCGCGCTGGCGTGTAACGCTTTTTTTCAACTCATCGAGCCGGAGTGTCACATGGGCCTATTCGCGATCAGAGACATAAAAGTGGGAGAGGAAGTCTTTGTTTCTTACACCTCTGGTTATTGGCTTTCTCGGGCAAAGTAATAATATTATGTTCCATCCAACACGCTTTACACTTAGCACTATTCATACCGTGCAGCCTTCCCTATTCCTGCATGGCATCCCCGTCCCCTCCCTCAGCCGCGCCTCCCTCGACCTCAAGCCTATCGAGGTATTGTGTAAGGTCGTCGTTCTCGATGAGGATGAATTTCTGGTCCTTCCCAACAATGGCGATGCTGCCGTTCTCCTTGGTGAGCTCCCCGTCGCCCTGCACGCAGCCGGTGAGGCTGCGGAGAGCGTGCATGATGAGGTCGTCCTTCTCGCTCTCGGGGAACGTCTCGTAGTGCTGTGCAGTGGGGGGTGGTGGGGGCGTTCGGGGAGTAGGGAGCGTAGAGGGGGGGAGGGAGTTAGGGGGGCGATGAGAGTCGAGCGTGTGCTAGACTTGTGGGATATCTCTTCGTCAGAACAAATAGCAACCACCAGCACTCCATTTAGCGCGTTTCGCTCGCGCGAACTCTTACCTTCTCGAGATAAGTCTTGGCGGACTGGCTACGGGCACCAATCGCAGTGGCATAGTATTCGTAGATGTTTCCCGAGGGGCAGGTCTGGAAAAGGTGGGGGCCAGTGGCCTCATCGTAAGCAGCGACAAGGAGGCCGACTCCGTAGGGTCTTCTGACGTAAGTCTGGGTGGTCCTCTGGTGTTTGTCTGCCAAGTCATCACACAAACGTTTCGACGGCATGGGCTGCCCGTAGACATACTTGTGGTTGAGGCATTCGTTCCTCATCCACTTGGCGAGAGAACGCGCATCAGCGGTCAAGCCGGCGATGGCGACTCCCATGTGGTGATCAATCTCCATTATCTTCTTCTGGTGCGAGGCCATCTCGTTAACGGAGCGCTTCAGCGCGCCAATGACGGCGTAGTTGGAAGAACGAAGCCCAACGCAGGCAGACCCCTGCTTTACTGATTCCATGGCGTATTCGACCTGAGCTCATAGGGGTGGGATGAAATGGTGAGCAAACACGGTGGCGGGAGAAAAACAAGAGAAGAGGAGAGGCTTGTAGAGGGGATTAAAGTGCAGAGGAGGGAAGGAGGCGAGGAGGGAGGGAACAATAATTGGTTGGGAGGATAGAGGGGAAAGTACGTATCACAAGGTATAAGATATTGAAGCAACAATCCCTCGTTGTCGTTGAATCTCCTCAAACCACCCCCACCAGCTCATAAAATCCCAAACTCCATTATCAGGAGTGTCGTTCATTTAAGTTTTTCTCCTCCCCTCGGCACTACCATGCCTTCCCTTACCTGCAAGAGGCGACCTTCTGGAGACCACACAGTCACATCGGTGTCGTACATATTGCGATGCATCTTGAAAGGATTATTTACTCCGAATTCAGATTGACTCCAATTCGCTCCAAAGTCCCTCCTTCTTCGCTCCAAAGTCGGAGCACCCCATCTGCCTGGGCAAAAACACCAGTTCCTGCACCCCTGCATCTTCTACCCTCATTTTCCCCTCGACTCCCCCTAACCAGCCCCTACTCCCCTCCCGTCTCTCCTTTCCCCTCTCTCTTGCCGTTGGTGATAAAAAAAACTGCCTCACCCACGCGAACTGCCAAACGAAAAGATTATGAGCAGTAAGCAGAATGTGTGGGTGAACGATCGTGGAGACCGCAGGGGTTCCACTACAGTCGTAGATGGCCGTCTGGCAAGAAGGGGCAGCTCTCTAAACGTGAATGAGGCAAAGGTTGCAGCTGTCAATGCAGGGTCGGTCAAGCTTACACCAAAGACAAGGAGGGTGAGTGCGAGTGGCGACCACTCGTCTTTTCAGTGACATGGAGTACTGGTTATAATCTCCTATCTTTGCTCGTCGCTAACAAATCCCAAATCCTTCCCCCCTCATCTTCACCTTGACCCTCCCCAGATTGGCGGCGCCTTGATCCCAAATTCTTCCTATAGGAGCGATGGCCCCTCTCCTCGGCAGGGTGGCAATTGGGACGAACGTCAGTTCAACCATAACTCCCCTGACTCTTCCGCGACACCCGTCCAAAGGATGCAGCCCCAGAGGGTGAAGGCGAGGCAGGAGGAGGAGGCTGCCAACTACAAGGCTGCCAACTACGAAGCCACTAACTACGAGGCTGCCAACTATGAAGCTACTAACTACGAGGCTGCCAAATACGATCCACCCATGCCCATGTCTGTGCCTGCATCTGCGCCTGCACCCACCCCCACGCCTGCTCCCTTCCCCATGCCGGCAGCTGCTCCGAACAGCCTCATGCCTACCCTTGAGCAGCAGCGCTATCAAATTACAATGTCTAATAGCCAGCCCCCCGTCCCCAGCCCTATTCCCGCCCATGCTGCCGCTCCCCCCAGGCCGGCACGAAGGGCCACGGTTATCCAGCAGAACTACTTCCAACAGCTCAATGAGATGAACCAGGAGCAGGAACAACACAACGCGCTCCTCAAATTGCAGTACATGGAGCAGCAGCAGCAGCAGCAAGAGGAAAATAGGATGAGGCAGGAGGAGGAGCAGCGGCTGCAGGTGAGAGATTGGTCTCCCTATCCTATCCCATCGCATTAATTCTGACCAATAACGCAACGCTCCGCCCCCGCTTCGCTCCTCCCCCACACGTTGCAGATGGCGATCTTTCGCCAGCAGCAGCTACAGCAGAGCCAGCCGCAATTCGCACCCCAGCCCTCATATCCCACCTTCACCTTCTCTTCTACACCCTCGACGAATCCACCTCCCTTCTTTTCCTCCAACCTCCCCCATTCATCATTATCGGGGACAGGGGGGCTTGGGCATATCAGCCCCGGAAGGTAAGAAAGGGGAACGAGGAGGGGCGACGCGATGACGTAATGTAACTTTTTGCGTTTAAACTCCAACTAACTAACCTCTTCGCTCCTCTCCCGCCGCCTCGCCCGCCCTTCACAGCCACCCTGCCTCTCCGCCCCTTCCCCCGAACTTTGATTTTGAGTTCCAGCAGCAGACGGATTACCTGAGGCAGCAGAAGGAGAAGCTTCACAGGCACCAGGAGGCGCTACGCTTACACGAAGAGGAGCTTCGAATGCAAGAAGAGAAACAGAGAAGGCAGGAAGAGCAGCTCAGGATCCAGCAGGAGACGTACCGTCAGCAGCAAGAGCAGCAAAGGAGGGATAAGCAAGCAAAGCAGCAGCAAATATTGCAGGAACAGGTGAGAATGGACAATAATACGTGAGAGAGCATTGCGAGGAGGACATGGCAAAGAGGACCGAGGCAAGGGCTCGACACAATATAGTATATAAAAAATCCACGGGGCCGATCATGTTCCGCTTCCCAACTCTCGCTTCGCCTCACTCCTGCTACACTTCGGTCGTCGCGCAACTAAACACACTAACGCAACCCCCTCCGCGACTCGCTTCGCTTGTGGCACGCACGTCGCACGCTCGTCGCAGAGAGAACAAGAGCAGCAACGGGTCGCCCTCGAAACGCACCAGCAGAAGATCCTAGAGGAGCACCGCAAGATGCAACAACGCCAGCTGCAGTTCCAGCAGGAGCAGCTCATGTTTCAGAGGGAACAGGTAAGAATTATTCGCGCGTCGACCTGCTCATTATCAGAAACTGTAGCTCATGCGCACTAACACAACCCTCTTTTGCGGCTCACTTTGCTCGTCGCAGAAGGCGCTACAGGAGGAGCAGAGACGGCAAGAGGAGCAGTATCGAATTGCAATGGTCCAGTTCCAGCACCAGCAAGAGGAAATGGAGGCGCAGGCACCGCTCTCTATTTCGAGCCCGGTGGCGGAGCCCAGGAGCCCACCGAACATGAACGTGAACACCACCCCTCACAGACATCTTACAATCAACACAGCTTCACCACACACCCCAATCACGTCAACCCTCTATTCCCCGGCATCTGCCGCGGGCAATGCCGCGCCGCCCCTGCCAACCCCGCTGAAGGAGGCCCAGATGAGGTGGTCGTCGGCAGTCAGCCAGTGGAAGGTTCTGTCCCAGAGTCAGAAAAAGCAAAGAAAGGAGCTCGGCGAGGTTACAAACGTCATGGAAGAGGTCACCAAGGTTGCCGAAGATGCAATCGGGAAGGAAGGAGAGGGGGTGAAGGCGGCACTGAAGTTCGAGAGCGCCCTTGACGAGGAGGACGTGAAGGAGGTAGCTGATGTACTGGAGGAAGTTGGGATGGGGGGGGCTGAGGGGGGCGGAGAAGCTGTGAAGCTCGACGAAATAGGGAAGGTCATCACTCGCCCGAGAAATCCCCAATCCCCTGAAAATGCTGTCGCTGAAGTGGCCAGGCTGCAAAAACTCATCGCGTCCCAGTATAGAGACAGAAAGAGGCTCGAAGAGCAACTCCAAACGGTGCAACACAAACTTGAGGAATACGACTTGGTCGACAGAAGGAGGAGAGGAAGCGAAATGGCTCTGGCGTCCTTGAGTGAGAAGCAGAAACTCATGGAGTTGAGTGAGGCGAGCATCAAGGCGCAGCTTCTTGAGGCCAAGGCAGCAAGTAACCTGGTCCAGAACGAGATCGCCAGCAACCTCAAGCAGCAGCAGACCATCACGAACCTCATGCAGAGCCACAAGACATTCACCTCGGCGTACGAAATGAGAGTTGCGGAGCTAGAGAGCGAGAACGGGGAGCTCCACGGGTTCATGAGCGCCCTCCTCAACGACCCCACCGAGGGGATGCTCCAAGCAGTCTTGGGATTCTACAGAGGGAGGTACTACGAGGGGGGAGAATTTAAAGGGGCTACTGTCATGGTGGGAGGGGAAGACGGGATGCCGGTGGAGACGGAGATGGAAGCGAAAGAGGAAGTGGTAATTGAAGATGTGGTACTGGAGGAAGAGGAAGAAGAAGAGGAGGAGGAGGAAGAAGAAGAGGAGGAGGAGGAGGAGGAGGAGGAGAGAGAGGCTAAGGTGGTAGACAAAGAGAGGGAAGACAGGGAATTGGAAGCGATTTACAAAACCGCCGAGAAAGAGGAAACTGGAGAGACGAAGAGGGGCACACCGGAGAGGTAAGAATGCACAAGAAATTAAATAGCCTCGCGAAGATAATGACCGGCTTGCCGAATTACTCATTATCAAATAAATTGTTGACTGCAACAAGTCTAACTCTAACTCTTTCATAAATTCGCTTGTCACAGAGCCAGGTCCCCCCCCAGGCCGAGGTCTATATCACCTCGCTACTTGAACGACACCAAAACGTCAGACATCAGGCAAAGGGTTACAAAGCTCGTCGTGAACGATAACGACACAAGAAGAGACAGCTGGTTCAACGGCGGCGCAATCCAAGGTGGAATCGCAATGCACCATTCACCATCACAAAACGACTCCCACATCCTCCGTCAAGCAGAGGAGCACGTCGAGGACTTTGATAGCATAGGCATGAGGACCAGAAGTTACACCGGAGACGTAGGCAGAACGCTGCACCATCATGTCCCAGGAGTAAGAATGGGGGGGCACTCCACGGTAGTGAAGGACATGCAGAGGGGCAGGAAGAAGCAGTTGAAGACGAAGAAGGCTGTCAGGGGCTACAGCAACCCTCCGCCGAGGAAGAGGAACATGAATCAGAGGAAGAGCCCAACCAGAAGCGTGTCCCCCAAACCCAAGCCGGTCGTCAAGAGGGGGGAGGGGGGAAAGAAGGAGGAATGGTTCGTCGCTATCGACCCAGCCTCGGGACTCAACTATTGGTACAACCCGTGGAACGGCAGCACCACCTGGCACAAGCCCCGAAACTTTGACGAGTCCAGGACTGTCTTTAGTCCAGCACAGGTGGTGGGGCAGGGAGGAGGAGGAGGAGGGAGCCTCAACATAAGCGGCGACTCAGGCGTCAACTACAGCAGCGAGGATGAATAAATAGAAAACTGGAGCGCCTTACCATCCATTTCCAAACACTTTCTTTTGCATTTTCCCTATTCAATCGAATATTCCAGTTATCCAATTTCAATTTCCATTGCGCTTGAGCTCATGCTACTTTGCGCTTCCACTGGAATAGAGGAGGGTGGAAGGGAAGTGGGCGGCTTGGACCCCCGCTAGAGGATCTTGGTTGATCCTCTGGACCGAATTTCCATACCCAGGAGTTACGCTACTAGGAATCCTATTCCTCGAAAACATCCACGATTGACTAGATTTTTCGTGACCAAGGTGACATTCATGTCAATACAAGTATATATACTTATATATACTATTTGATGTATAATAAACACTATTTAAAATTAGAAGTATAAATAGAATCAGTAGTCAAAATTTGATTATATCTGTGACAAATTTTGAATATTTGTAGATCAATATTCATTGAATAAATTTATTATTGTTAAAAACACAACATTAATATTTATTAAATTTATTTGAAATGTTTGAAAAAATATTTTTACTGTTTATCAAGATCCGATTTAAGATATATAAATATACAAATTTATGTTTTAATTTGATACAGTAAGATATAATAGATTTTTAGAGTCTCAGTTAATCAATTTCAATTTGCCGATTTTTGTCAATTTTTTCTGATAGGGACAACACTACACCGCTGCCGCTGTTCCATGCCATAATACTTTCCTAAAAAAGCTTCAGGTTTAACTCAATTGTTCTTCTTATCGCTCCCCTCTTCACTCTGCGTGACATCAAATAAACTCTCCTCCCCCTCCACCCCCCTCCCATCTTTCCAAAGCCTGCAAACGTCTGCGGCCACATTCTTCTCCAGCCCTAGCAGGTCTACGCTCGTGTACCCCAGCATCGCGTTGCACGCCAGGATCCCCGCTGCCGCCCTTCCCAGGAACGAGTCGTAGGTGATGTCGTCCCCCCCAAGGTAGAGCCCGCTGTACACGGTCTTGGGCCTGACGCAGCTGGCCGCGAAGCGAACGGGGGTGTGGCTGAGGCCGGTCTGGACGATGGAGCTAACTTCGGAGAAAATCACTCTGCCCTTGCACTGCGGGAACACCGTGACGAGGTCCTCCAGAACTTTAGCCTTGAGGTCCTCCCTTTCCTTCTCCCCCACTTGCTTCATCTTGTATACAGTAGGTCCCTGGGGGGAGGGCAAAAAGTTGCGTTAGAGATAATCAACGGGATGCGGTAAGAACAATTTCTCCATCATCCTCATCTCATCTCATCCCATCTCATCTCACCTTCCCTTCCTCTCCATTCCCCTCGACCTCTACCCATTCGTTCCCCGCCTCTACGCTGATGACGCACGTCGTAACTCCTCCCCACCTCTCGTCCCACACTGTGTCCTTCGGGCTCTGAAAGTCCATCCTGACCCAGCTTTCCCCCTTTTTGTAGTTCCCCGGCCCCTCCGTCCCGACGTCTCCCATCACCGCCCTCTTCTGCCTGGCTCCGTCCGCTCCGACGGCCGGGGAGACTTCGACCCTGTCCTGCGGCTTCCTGCAAGCCGGGAGCCTCCAGTACTCCGCCCCCGTGAGCTCGAGGTCTGCCGCCGTCCCCTTGAGCCCCACCATGACCTTGAGGACCGGCCTGCGAGACTCGAGCGCCTTGAAGTTCTCCGGCTTCTCCTCCACCTTGACGAGCGACCCGAACGTCCTGATGACCCCGAAAGTGCTGAGCACCTGGGCGCCCTTCCAAACCTTCCCGTTTGGCCCCTTTACTCCCTTGGCCTTCCCTCCCTCCATGATGATCTCCTCGACCTTGCCCTCAGCCCCGAGGCTAACGACGCCCCCGCCCCCCCTCTCAATGGCGTCGTACAGCCCTGCTGCGATGGCCGACCCCCCCCCGACTGGGTACCAGTAGCCCTCCCTCCCCTCCTTGATGGCTGCTACGTGTACCCCCATGGAGCACTTCATCGGGGTGATTGACTCGTTCTTGAACCCCAGCGCCGCCCCCACCGACCTCACGGTCGGACTTGCGTTGCTCCCGAAGATGGATTTCATGAGGTCCCCGGCGTACCTGATGCTGGCCTCGTGGTAGGCCCCCTTTCCCATCTTCCCGCCCAGGCCGGAGAGGAAGGAGGTGATCTCGTCGGCGATGCACTTGCGGAGGAAGTAACGAGACATCGTCGTGGAGATCTCTGAACATGCATTTAGGTATCTCCCGAGGGCTATGGGGGGGGGGGGGGGGGGGGGGGCTCCGCTCCCCCCCCCCCCCGCAACCTCTTATCCTCACCTGAGTCTTCCCCGTTCCCGTCCCCAAGGTAGTCCTCCGAGTCCTCTACAACTCCCTCCCCCCTCCTAACCGGGAAGACAGTCTTCCCCCCCCCCCCGATCTCCACCACTTCCCCCGCCCCCCCCGACCCCCCCACCCTCCCCCACCTCACCCCCCCCAGTCCGTCCGTTTCGTTCCCCAGCCCTAGGCTCAGGTGCCTCATGGCCATCCCAACGCTCCCTGTCCTCCCCTCCTCCATCCAGAACGGTACGTTCTTGAGTCCCCCGAAGTTCCTCCTGTGGACCATGGCCCCGTCCTCCCCCTCTGTTACGACGAGGACGCGCCGGCCCATCCTGGACATGATGGCGGCTGGGAGGAGAGCCCCGACCCCGTTGCCTATGACGACGACGTCCCATTCTTCTTCTGAACCTCCGTCAAAGTGATTTCTGACCCCGTCAACATACTGGGTTGCGAGAAGAGAGAGAGAGCGCGGAGCGGGGCCGAAGGGGACGCGAGTGGTGTTAAAAAAAGCCAGTTGTGTAAACTTGGGCACCCATAAAGTCCCCCCCCTCCCCGCGCTCACCTCGATCCTCTCCTTCCTCCCCATCCCCTTCCACTTGGCATGTTCCCCTACCCTCTCTCTCGCTCTCCTTTTCATATCCCCTCCCCCCATCCATCTTTTCTCCCTCCCCCTTCCCCATATCCACGTAACCCCAACCGCCGCAACCAGCGCCCACGCCCTCAGTCCCACACCGTACGCCGCGAGGAGCGCCGCTACCTCCCAGGTTACCCAACCCTTCCTGAGGAGGACGAATAAACCCATGCCTCCACCACCTAGTATGCCACCACCACTTGAGGCTTTCCTGAAGGGGGATAGTAGGCCACGAGCGTGCCGGCGTTGGAGCCGCTTTACCCACTTTGATACCCTGGGGTCCGTCAGGATCGGCTTGAGGAAACCGTACTTCTCCTCTAGGACCCTCTCGAACTTTAGAGCGTTGGCTCGGGGCTTCCAGTTTAGGGTGGTGGGGGAGGTTGAGGATGTTAACATGGAGGTGTAGGAGGTAAGACGCTCGAGGGAGGAGAGGACGGGAATGGGGGGGGATACGGGGGGACTTAGAACTGTGGAGTCAGAGTCCACCTCAACCTCAACAAGCTCTGAATCTACAAGTTCCTCATCTGCAATTTGCTCATCTGCAATTTGCTCATCTCCAAGTTCCTCATCCCCCCCCTCCACCCCTTCCTCTTTCTCCACCCCTTCCTCTTCCTCCATCCCTCTTAGTTCCTGTTCTTCAAAGTCTTTCTTCCCTTCTTCCTCCATCTGAATTTCCTTCCTCTCCTTAAGTGTTCTTGCTATAGGTGACGCTGAGTCTAGCGGGTCAAACCTCCCTATTGTGCCCTCAGGTAGATCGAGGGGTATGGGAGGTGGGTTCTGTATGGGGAGGAGGCGCATCTGTGGGTTGTGTTTGTGTATGTGTGTGTGGGTGTATGTGTGTATTGTGTAAGTAGCGTGATAGAAGTGTATTTTGATGTAGCGTTGATGGTATTTTGATGATATTTGAGTGTATTTTGAGGTCATTTTAGGGTGACTTCACTCCCCGACAACGGTGCTCCTTTGTCTGCTAATTCCTTACCTTTTGTTGTTATTAGACTGTGTGTATAATTTTTGTGTGTGTGTATTGATAATATTGCTAGTTGCTGTCAAATTATATTCAAATGACGTTCAAATGGCTATAAAATGAGTGGAGAAAAATGGACAAAAAAGGAGAAGAAAATGGAAGAGAAAACTATTAAAAAAGCGCAACACTGTTTCGTTCACTTCTTCTTACCCCTACCATTCTTGCCCTTCTTCCCCTTCTTGCCATTCTTCCCCGTCGCAACTGCTCCTTCCGCTACTCCCACATCCGCTACTCCCGCCGCCGCTCCTCCCGCCGCCGCTCCCTTCCCTGTCTTGGATCTTTTCTTGACCATTGCCTCACTCTCCCCCTTTTCGTTCAGTGGTCCCGTGCAAAGCACCTTGTGCTTCTTCCAGTGCTTGAGCTGACACTCCCTCGAGCAGTAAGCGACAGTGCGGCAGGGACACATTAGGAGCTTGTCACGCTCCTTAGCAGTTAAAGCCTCGCAAACAAAACAGCAGAAGGGACGGCCTTGAAGGTACTGTTTCGTGATGTTGGTGATTGTAGGATCTCGTTTGGAAGGATGGTATGCATTGAATCTGTCTCTAACTACGTCTGAATCGGGCTTTCCGAGATGAAGAAATGTTGCGAACATCTTTATTGCGACATCTCTACTAAGCTTAGGGTGTTCTCCTTTGCACGCTTGGAGGCACAAACCAAACACTTGATACACGTCGCTGGTGGTTGGAATAGCACCGCGCGTGAGAAACAGCCTGCATATGTCGTGTGCTCCATAACTCATAGCAACATTAAGTGGCGAAACAACATCTCCATAAAGGTCAACCATTATCTTGTTCACATTTGCTCCATGATCGAGAAGTGCTATGGCCTGATCAATGTGTCCCTCAGTAGAAGCAACCATCAAAAGGCTGTTGTAAACGTTGTATCCTTCCGTCACCCCTTCGACTTGTAGGTCCATATTAGGGTCAAGTCCATGTTCTAATAGCAATCTCAAGATTGTTGAATTGTCACTATTCCTCATTGATGTACTTGCGCCCAAGTACATGGTTTCCTTGTTGTCGAAGCCGGCATCTAAGGTTAGCTTGACCATCTCAATATTACCGTGACGAGAGGCGATTGAGAGGACTGATGCTATCGTATTCTCCTCTGAATAAGCGCCTAACAAAACCTCAGGACCATGTTCCTTGACATACCCCTTGATGCGATCCCAGTCTTTGTCTAAAGCCCACTTGAAGCACAACAGATGATCGTCTGTCAAATCGTCCTTACTAGATACTGTCGCATTTGTGGTCTCTGATGAATTGTGTGACGATGGTATCTCTGATTGTGAATCCATTTTTGAGCGAGCTTATGCCAAGTGTAAGTTTATAGCGGCAAATTACGATGTGAAACTTATGAACAAAGCCTTCAAGCTACTCCACTTAGGCAGAAATGTCGTGTAGGTGCTAATATTGGAGTCCACCTCTGAGAAAGTTTCTTCTTGGAAGCAGGAGGGGACAAAATTAGTTGGAGAAATATGAAATTGTTGTTGTTCATTCTCACGCTAGTCGCAATAAAAAATAAGCAATTTGATGTACATAGAATTCTGAAAAATTGCTTATAGCCGCCGCATTACTGTATTGTTTCGTTCACTTCTTCTTACCCCTACTATTCTTGCCCTTCTTCCCCTTCTTGCCATTCTTCCCCGTCGCACCTGCTCCTTCCGCTACTCCCCCATCCGCTCCTCCCCCCTTCGTCCCCTTCCCCGTCTTGGATCTTTTCTTGACCATTGCCTCACTCTCCCCCCTTTCGTTAAGCGGTCCCGTGCATAGCACCCTGTGCTTCTTCCAGTGTTTGACCTGGCAGTCCTTCGAGCAGTAAGCGACAGTGCGGCAGGGACACATTAGGAGCTTGTCACGCTCCTTGGCAGTTAGAGCCTCGCAAATGAAGCAGCAGAAGGGACGGCCTTGAAGGTAATGTTTCGTGATGTTGGTGATTGTAGGATCTCGTCTGGAAGGATGGGCTAAATTGAATTGGTCTCGAACTACGTCGGAATCGGGCTTTCCGAGATGAAGAAATGTTGTGAACATCTTTATTGCGACATCTCTACTAAGCCTCGGGTGTTCTCCTTTGCACGCGTAGAGGCAATGAAAAAAATAAATTTTCACGTCGTTGGTGGTTGGAATAGCACCGCGCGTGAGAAACAGCCTGCATATGTCGTGTGCTCCATAACTCATAGCAACATTAAGTGGTGAAACAACATCTCCATAAGGGTCAACCATTGTCTTGTTCACATTTGCTCCATGATCGAGAAGTGCTATGGCCTGATCAATGTGTCCCATAGAACCAGCAATCATCAAAAGGCTGTTGTAAACGCTGTGTACTTCCACCAACCCTTCGACTTGTAGGTCCATATTAGGGTCAAGTCCATGTTCTAAGAGCAATATCAAGATTGTTGAATTGTCACTATTCCTCATTGATGTACTTGCGGCCGCGTACATGGCTTTCTTGTTGTCGAAGCCGGCATCTAAGGTTAGCTTGACCATCTCAACATTACCGCCAAGAGAGGCGATTGAGAGGACTGAAACTACCGTATTCTTACCTGGGGAACGAACTCCTAACAAAACCTCAGGACCATGTTCCTTGACATACCCCTTGACGCGATCCCAGTCGTGCTCATCAGCCCATTGCAAGCACAACAGCTGACCTTCTGTCAAATCGTCCCATCCTTGTACTGTCGCATTTGTGGTCTCTGATGAATTGTGTGACGATTCGTCCTCTGATTGTGATTCCATTTTTGAGCGAACCTATCCTGAATGTAAGTTTATAGCGGCAGAAGTGTGTAGGCGGTAATATTGGAGTCCACGTGACCAAATTGCCTCAAAACTTCGCAAAAAACAAGGCTTCAGAACTGAAATAAATTAATTCTCCTCCATTTCCCATTTTTTTATCTGCATCTTAAAAGCATCTTCATAGCGTCTTTACGCCATCTTTATACCTTCCTTAAAACCCAATTGTGCTATATATTGTGTATTTGACGGTATAGTTGTATAATAGTGTTGAATAGGCTTCAAGAGGCCCGTTTGTCTCTTCATTCCAACTCTTGCTCGTGGAGGGAGTTTGCATTTGGTGTACATTTTGGTTGATATTTCGCTGTTATGACACCAATTAATATTCAAATACTTCATTCATGTCCATATTATGAGGCTAGTAGTAGTGATGATGGTAGTGAGGGTAATATGGGGTCAATAATCTCTCTCACATTATCATCTACGTCATCAATTTATATTGGAGATAATAATACTACTGACGATACAACTGATGATATTACTGATGATACATTCAACACATCAAACCCGTCTACACGATCATTAACCCCAACTACAGCAACAACAACAACAACAACAACTACAAACACCAACATAACTGAAACCCTACCCGAGGACTCTCCACCACCACCTATTTCACTCCTGTCTGGACTACAATATGGACTACCATCTGGACTACAATCCGGACTACAATCTTCCTTACAATCCTCCTCTTTCAACCCAAACCACTCCTCTAACAACCACCTCTCACTACCATTAACTACTGAAGAGGTTCTAACCCTAACAACCAACAACCCACAAAGCAAACAGGACGTCACCCTTCATCACTCCCCCTACTCGACAGTATCAATGCCCACATTTAAAGGAGACGAAAATGTGGAACCTAAACGCCACACTGCAGGTCCCATATCCCGCTACTCTCTTCAAACTCATCCCAGCCAGAGGGCCAGCAGTGGCAGTGCCGACTTTCAGGTCCAGGCCAAATGGGTGTACTTCTACGACGTCCAGCCCCCCCCCTCCTCCACCTCCACCTCCACCTCCACCACCCCCTCCTCCTCCCCCTCCTTAACCTACTCCCCAACCTCCCGCTCCCTCTGCATCCTAGAGTCCCCCACCATGCTAAAGGTCTACCACTCTACCAACGGGAACCACTGGGACGTTCCCCTCCCCTTCGAGTCCAGCGGGATCGAGCAGGGATACAGCTTCGGGGTGTTCATAAAGAGGAAGAAGGGACTGGAGGACTGCAAGGGGGAGCAAGAGGAAGAGGTGAGAAAATAAGGGAGGAGAGTCAAACGTAGGGGGGGGACAAGGGGCACCACAGAACCGAGCAAGCCAACTCCCTCCGCTCCTCCACCCCACCCCATCTCCAACCCCCCAGAAGAAACAAGACGATAAAATCTTCAATCTCCCTCCCCCCCCCTCCTACCCCTCCTCCCCCTCCCCCCCCCCAGACTCGGGCGGGCTCTTCTCCCCCCCCTCGTCAACTCCTCTCCTCCCCCCCCCCCCCCCCGAGCGTACCAACAGGCTAAGCCTCTCCGCTAGCCCACCCCCCTTCATCGACGGTCCACACCACCCAGCCTTCCCACCCTCTGTATACGTTCCACCCGTATCATCACCCCCACACCCTAACCTCGGGCATCCTAGGAATCACCACGGTGTCGACGAGGATGAGGATGAGGAGGAGGATGTAGATCCTGTTCCACTACCTAGTCTCTTTACTCTAAGGCATCCTTTAGACGAGTTGAAGCCTGTTGCTGCTTACGTTCTCGTCGACGACGACGGCCATTGTTCCGTCGATGGTTCAAGCATGGACATGGACACGACTTCGGGATCGTACCAACAGGAACAGACACGCAACCATACACAACCTTACACTCCGGTAACTGGGAAAGACAACGACGACGAAACGGGGGGTCGAGAGGGAGGTTTCACACCTAACGATAGGGACAGGAGCGCCGTGAGCGGTAGGAGCACAAGGACGGACGTTGCCATGGAGAGGAGCGGGCCTACCCCCCTCCTAACGGACGTTGACGAGGAGCTTATCTACATACACGGTGAGGATATAACCCGCCCCACCAGCCTCCCCAATTTCGGCCGTGGAGGCACCCACGATGGAGGGGGAGGAGAGCAAGGTACGGTTGGTATGTGTCCCCCCTTCGCTGTAACCTGGCACGCCTCTAGGCTCCGGCATGGGGTATGGGCGTTACAGGACGTTAGAGAGAGGGAGGTACCAGACGACCTTGACGTTAACGGTTTAACGGGCAGAGGGGGGGTTAGGGGATTAGGGGAACTTACACAGACGGTTACGAGATGGGGGGAGGAGGGGGAGGGAGGGAGCTTGGTTGATCAGGCTATATTCAAGGCTACTCTAACACGGAGCCAACCTCTGAGAGCCGTGGGTGGGAGCCTGGGGAGGGAGCCCGGGTTGGGGATGCCCGGGAGCCATAGCGAGGCGCTTAAGACGGCGCTTGGAGTCGGGGAGGTTGAAGGGGCACTTAATAGCACGGTTACGAGTGAGAAGTCAAGCGGGAGCGTAGGTGGTAACCTTAACATGGGTGCGACGGGAGGGAGTTTGGATGGGAACAATAATATGCAAGGGAACTATCAGGGGGAGGAGGGGGATAGGAACGATGCGGCAGCTGGTAATAATGTCAATACGGCTAACCAACAGGGAGGGAGGAGACAGGAGATATGGGGGGAGGTGAGAAGGAAATCGGTTTGGGGAAAGGGGAACACTATTTTTAACCAAACAATACTGAGAGGGAGCAAAACGACACGAGCGACGACCTAAAAGGCTAACACTATCACACGAACAACCCCCCCCCCCCCTCTCCCCTTCACCGTTTCTTTCAGGAGATTCACCCCAACACAAGCATAACCTGCGTTTGGACTGAGAAGAACAGTTCCTCTCCCACCCCCTCTTCCCACACCTTCCTCTCCACCTCCCCCACCACCCTCTCCTCAACATACCCACACCCCATGCTCTGCCTTTTAAGGGAACGGACCTTGACACTACTAGCTTTGGTACTAGACCAAGACACGGGGGCGGTATGCGGAGTGGAACACGCGAAGGACGTACCGTGCATTAGCGCGGTGCCGCTGACGACGGAGCAGTCGACGAGGAACGTGGACGTGCTGGTGCTGACGCCGGAGGGGGAGCTTAACCTTTACAGGGGAACGCACAGGGTGCAGAGGTTCAAACTTGACGTGCCGAGAGCCATCGTCGAGGACATCAAGTGGGGGGTTGAGGACAGGTTCCACGCATTCTACAAGACCACCCCCAGCTCCCCCACCAAGTGCGTCCGGTGCCGCCTCTCGCTCTCCCTCACCACCGAGTCTCCCCTCTCCGAGACTATCCTTTACGCCCTCTCGACCACCCTCCCCCCGAACCTCTCGACCTCCCTCAGGGCCGACGTCGTGAAGGTCTGCCAATTTATCAGGAACCCTGCCTCCTTAGTCCCTGGCTTTCAAAGGACTTGGGACGAAAGGCTAATCGAGGACGAGCCTCTCATCGCCGTCTCAGTCGTCATCAATGCCATCTACAGGAACTCGTTCGAGCCACCGCTGGAACCCGAGCGGCCGAAGAAGCACCCGGAGACTGCGATGGAAATGCTCCTCAACTCCGAGTACCACCTCAACTACACTTCCTCCAACCCTCTCATCTCCTCCTCCATCCTGCGCCTCCACCCCTCCACCTCCCCCCTCCCCAACTCCTCCACCTCCGCCTCCTCCACGAAGGCTTCCATCCACCTCGCTGTCGCCTCCAACGTCCCGCTGGAGTCCCCCTCAACCTTCAACGTTAAAAACTCCTCCCTCCACATCCCGACCATCCTGGACACCCTTCACTTACTTTACGAGGACTCCAAGCTGCTGATGGACAGGTGGAAGTGGCTGGAACCGATGAGCGACCTCCTCAAGACTTTCGCGTCTTATGGAAGCGAGATGGAGGATTTCCAATCACACTACGAGAACGATTTCCTCCTCTCCCACTCCCCCCCTCAACCCCCTCCCCCCCCCCCCTCCCTGCACCTCCGCTCCGCCATCACTACGTTCCCCTCCCCTCCCTCAATAATGACCTGGCTCCGCTCAACCATGGAGAACTCCCCCTCCTCCCCCCCCTTCCCCTCCACCCCCCCCTGCGACACTTCGAGGATAATATGTCGCCTTTACTCCATCCTCTTCCACCCAGCCAACACCGACCTCCTCCCCCCTCTCCCCCCTCTCCCCAACCCCGCCGAGCGCGTCGTCCTCGCCCTAGTAGACGAGCGTATGTCCTCCTCCTCCCTCCACAACCTCCCCCCCGGTTTAGCCCTCCCTATCCTCGAGGCGGTACACTCCACGAGGGAGGAACCACCGGAGGGGTGGCCGGCGGAGGCGTACCATTTGATTGGGAGGGAGGACCTGGCGCTCACTCACGCGATATCGGAGGGCATCATTAAGAAACCTAAACCTACGAAACCGGAAAAGAGATTCCAAGCGTCGCAGTCGAAACACGAGCACGAGTACTCCACCACGGAACCCCCAGTCCAGCAGGTCACAGACGAAGAGGACATGGAGGACAAAGACGGGCTCGTGCTCGTGACGAAGTACGCTGCAATGCTGTTTAACGAGGACTCCAGGGTCAAGGATGTCGCTAAGCTCCTCAGGAGCAGCAGGCCTATGTTCCTCAAAGTCGAACGCCCCCCCGAGGTCTCAGACCACGAGTTCGAGCAGAGGAAGCAGGCAAAACTGCTCCTCTTATGTACGAGGGCAATGGCAGCGCCTATTGGCAGGGGCATGTTGACGCTCGGAACTTGCAGTCCTCTGCTAGGGACGAAGCTCCCGATCCCCGACATCTGCCTCGCTGGTAGGGTCCCGCCGAACAACGCCACGGTCCAGCTCGACACCACCAGCTGCAGCCCCACGATGAAGGCGTGGCCAGACTTTCACAACGGGGTAGCGGCGGGACTCAGGCTGACGGGAGCAGCGGACGGGAGGGCCATCAACCGGACCTGGATCGTCTACAACAGGCCCTCTGTTGGCGACAGTGTCAACTACAGCCACGGAGGGCTCCTCATGGCCCTGGGACTCAGGGGCCACCTGGGCTCCCTCGCAATGACTGACATTTACGAGTACCTGACACAGGGCAGCGACACGACGACCGTCGGGGTCCTCCTCGGCATGGCGGCGACAAAGCGTGCCACCTGCGACCCCTCCGTCTCCAAGATGCTCTGCCTCCACATTCCCTCCCTCCTCCCTCCCCCCTTCACCGACATGGACGTGTCGTCGGTGGCGCAGATCGCGGCAGTCGCGGGGGTCGGACTCCTCTACCAGGGCTCCGCGCACAGGCTAATGACGGAGTTCCTGCTCGGGGAGATCGGGAGGAAGCCCACCAGCGATAGAATCGCAGACAGGGAGGCCTACGTTCTAGCGGCGGGCTTCGCCCTTGGCATGGTGAACCTCGGGAAGGGCAAAACGGGGGCCTCTGCGGGCCTCCAAGACCTCAAGCTCGAGGAGAGGCTAACGCAGTACCTGCTGGGGGGCAAGGACACGCAGGCCAGCAGCTCCTTCAGGGGCGGGGAGGACACCTCACAGAAGTGCTCCAGGATATTTGAGGGAGACAACATTAACATCGACGTTACGTCCCCGGGTGCCACGATGGCCCTCGGGCTGCTTCATATCAAGAGCGGCAACAAGAACGTAGCCAACAGGCTGTCCCTCCCCCAGACGGCTGCGGAGCTGGACCTCTGCAGGCCGGACTTCCTCCTCCTCAGAGTTGTCGCGAGGGCCCTGGTGCTCTGGGACCAGGACATCGAGCCGACGAGCGAGTGGGTCCAAAGGCAGATCCCGGACGTCGTCAGCAGAAACTGGGCTAGGCTGGGCGAGGGGGGCGGTTTCTTCAAGGTGGCCTTCGGAGTCGCCAACATGACCATCGAAGGCCACGGGGTCGGGGGCCTCGAGGGCGGACCTGAGGGGGGCGTCGGGGGTGGAGTTGACGATAACGTCGACGAGCAGACCGTGAAGCAGGCCTATGTTCACCTCGTCGCTGGGGCCTGCTTCGCCCTCGGACTTAGGTTCGCTGGAACTGGGAACGTCGAGGCTAAGAAGGTCATCATGAAGGAGGTTCTCATGCTGAAGAAACTCAGGGAGGACAACGACAGGCAGACCATGGCGAGGAAACCCGCAAAGGCGATGATCGACATGTGTGTCGGGGCCGCGGCTGCGAGCTTGAGCATGGTCATGGCTGGAACGGGTGACATTGACACCGTGAAGTTGATCAGGCAGCTGAGGTTGAAGTGCGAGGGGGTCACGTTCGGGACCCACGCCTGCCTAGGCTCGGCCCTCGGGCTGCTCTTCCTCGGGGGAGGGAGCTGCACGCTGGGGAGGAGCAACGAGGACATCGCGGCCTTGCTGGTGGCGTTCTACCCTAGATGGCCCATCAGCTCAACGGACCACCAGTTCCACCTGCAGGCGCTCAGGCACCTGTACGCCCTGGCGACGGTGGAGAGGAGCGTCGAGTGTGTTGACGTGATAACCGGGAACCCCGTCTTCGTCCCTGTGGCCTTCAAGGAAGGGGGGCAGGAAAAGAAGGCCATGAGCCCCCTCCTTTTGAAGGAGGGAGTGGAGGATCTGCGGTTGGACACGGACAGGTACTACCAGGTCAAATTTGGGGGCCCCGGGGGGGTGGACGCTCTGTTGAGGGGCGGGGGGGGGGGGACCATCTATGTGAAGAGAAAGGTGGGTCACCTAACGTACCAGCAGGACCCTCACGGGTTGAGGAGCTTGAGGCTTGAGGACGGCAGGGGGGGGCTCGAGGAATTCACCGAAGACGCCGACCTCCTCATGTTCAGCAAGTATTTGTGCAGTGACGGAGACGCCGAGAAGTGGGAGAAGGAAATGCCGGGACTCGGCACCTTCAGCGCGTTCTGCAAGAGGACCCTCCCGCTTGTCGTGGAGAAGACGGAGGCCCTGCAATTATACTTGCACTTGAGGAGCATGGTGGAGTTGCTTGACAAGACGAGAAACATCCAGGTGGTAGAGAATGTGAAGATATGCGTCAAGAGTTGCACCGAGGGGGATAGTGATGGGGAAGGAGGGGAAGGGCTTGTGGAAGAAGACTTCTTGCTGCTGCTGGGTGAGAACGTTGATATATTCTTCGAGGGATTGATCGGGATTGAACGGGCCAAACAATTGGAGGGTGGGGCGGCTGCGGGGAACTCTGTAGAGAAGGCGTACCTTTGTTGGAAGGGGCCAAATTGAAAACGTGGAAAGCGTCAATTAAAAATAGCAATTTCACTAGGAAGCACGTTCTAAATCTATTGGTCCTCCTTGAAGAAGCAGAAAATACTCCTGGCCGGTTCCTCTGCACCTGTCCCCTCGATGGTGCAAAACGAGTCCGGTTCCTGCGTCAAGAGTTGCGTTTGGGTTGTTAAGAATTTAGGGTTTGACGAAGCTTTTTGATTTTTTCAGGGCTATATTCTCACCTTCTCGTACAGTCGCTGGAACATAACTTGGAGGTCTTCTGTTGCCGTTTCGGGCTCGAGGCTGAACTCCAACGCCAGAATCTCCCTCGCGTTCTTCTGCCCGTTGCACTGCTTCGCTAGCGCCCCGGCCTTCTTCCCAAGGGCAGAGAAGAGCGAGCTAGACTGCTCCTTCGTCAGGAAGAACTTCCTAGTTCTCACAAGATAACAATTAGGGTTCTTACCACCTCCATTATTCGCCTGCCAGGAGAGCACGGCGTCTCGCGTGGTCTCAAAGTCTACCTTGTCTGACATGATTGCGAGAAAGCATTTTCGGTTCTCAGCGACGCCCTCCGCTCCTGCGGCCCTGGACTTCCCGTGAGTCAGGGGCACCGCCGATGCCCCGTGCGAGGCCATCTCTGACGTCTCTGCGTTATCTAGGGCCTTGACGTATTTTTCGTGACAGTCAGACATCATGTCCATGGGTGCCCAGTTGCGGGAGTTTTTATTCGTGCAACCCGCGGAGGGGGTGAAGTCGTACACCTCAGACCACTAGGTGCGCGTGTATGTGCGTGCACGTGGCTATGTTAGAGGTTGCGAAGGGGGGTGGGGGCCCGGACGAACAAAGCGTTCTCACCTTGTTGTTCCAAACCGACAACTTGGACTTTTCGAAGTGCTTGGCCATATTGAAGTAGTGATACTCGTAGCAGCCAATAGTCAAGTTTCTCGATGTCTCGATAATCGGTTCCGTGCTGCGGGAGGAGAGGGAGGAAAATGTTAACCTAATTTTTTTACATCTGATAAAAGCATCATCTGGGCCCTTCTCACCTCGAGTACAGAAAGAACCTGCAGTCTATGCATTCCCTAGTCCTGAACTGCCCAGCCGCAATAACAAAGGTACAGTCCTTGCAGTTGCGGATGAAGGCGGAGCTCTCAATGGGACCGGTCACAAGGGTGCAAGAGGTGCAGTAATCCACCGTTAGGGAGGCAACCAGGTCCAAGAGGTAGACGCTGCACGACGAGCTACGAGGTGGTTATGCGTAAGATAGAAGTACCCGGTGATTGAATTGTGAGCGCATGCGCGTGAGTGTCTTTAGTCTCTCTCCCCCCCACCATCTCACCTCTCCTCCATGAGGAATTGTTGACCCTTCATATCCTCCTTAACCAGGGTGACGTCCTTGGAACCGGACAGCATGAAATCTTTCATGTCGAGGGACGGGTCCTTTCCAAACGTCAAGGGCTTCTTGGGTGCTGAAGACTTGGGCTTGGGCTTGGGCTTGGGCTTGGAGTCACAGTTTCCCATGTTGGCGACGTATTGAGGGGAGGTATGGGGGGGGGGAACGGGTGAAGAATAGGAGCGGAGGGGGCGAGAGAGGGTCGCGCGGCCAATTCTTTAGGTTCTGGGTTAGTGAAAGGGGTTTGAAATCAAAATTGGCATCTCGTCGGCATTCGATCTTGGGGACTCTGACCAAAATTGCGGCAAAAAACACATTTTTGGAGTTTAGCTGCCTTTCTGGCGATGGAGTGGAATCCTGTATCTTGTAGTGCAGATGGACGCACTCCTACAATTAAGAATCATTCCGTAACACTGTATAATGGACAGGTGAGGGTGACATGGGCCGGGGTGGGGTGAGGGTGTGTGTGGAATTGTGTCTGCTGGGAAGACTTGGAGGGAATTTGATTGTATCTTTCGATCAATTGGGACACCAGATACTCACTCACATCACCAATTTTTGCGCTGTGGTGATTCTCTTCCCTTAAATAACCCTAAATCATCAGCTCTATGTGTTTGGGGGATACGATGGAAGAAAGAATCACAATTCATTGCTTACCTTTGACATTCTGACTCAAGAATGGTCGACGATAGTAGTACAAGGGGACGTGCCACCTGGGAGGAACGGACACTCTGCCACGCTGGCAGTAGACAAGATTGTGGTCATTGGGGGGTGGCTTGGCTCTGGTCCCCTTGCCGCGCAAGACGTGTGGATCCTAGACGTCGCCAACCCCAACTGCATCTCGTGGGAATGTCTCGAGATCAAGGGCGAGCCTCCCGGGCCTTGCAACATGCACTCCGCTGACTTTCTAGAAAACAAGAATGAGGTTTTCGTCTTCAGGGGAGGGAACGGGAGGGAGTACTTGAATGATCTGCACGCTCTCAACGTCAAGACAAAGATATGGAGAACCGTTAACCCGTCAGGACAGCCCCCCCAGCAAAGGGCCAATCACAGTTCGGCTGTTATCTCCCACGAGCTCTTTATTTTTGGTGGCTGGAACGGCAAGGAGAGGCTCAACGACCTATATATCTTAGATTCCGAGACAGAAACCTGGTCCGCCCCCTCAATCTCAGGCATCCTCCCCCACCCCCGTGCAGGGATGAGCTTGACGGCCCTCCGGGGCCGCCTCTACCTTTTTGGTGGATCGGGCAGCAGCAGCAAGTGCTTCGACGACCTCCAAATCCTCGATCGTAGGGAGCTCAGGTGGCTCGACATTACGACGGGGGACATGGAAACCAGCAGGGAGACGAACGGGACCATCAAGGTGGATCAGCCTCCGTACAGGAGCCTCATAAGCCCCAACAGGTCCAGGGGGAACTACCCAAGGAGGGCTGAGGAGAGGTGAGCAGGGCACACGCGTTGGCACATACACACACGCCCTTACTAATCCTAATATGTTTTATACTTTTTCCCAACTTCCAATCCCTCATCCCAATACAGGAACAACCAAAGGGCCCTGCTGCAGAACCCTTCAAATCCCATGATGGCCATGACGGCCTCCAACCCCAACGAGCACGAGCGGCACAATAGCATCCACGCCTACGGAAACGCCCCCGGTCGAAGGGCTGGACACACTAGCACCGCAGTAGGGAAGAGAATCTACATCTTCGGCGGAAGCTGCGGCAGCGACTACCTCTCCGACTTCTTCTACCTGGACACCGACCCGGAACCCGACATTTTTGTTAAGGACGGGGGTTGCATGTCGAGGCTGGAGCAGAACCTCCACCAGCACTTTGACGAGGAGCAATTTTCCGACGTCACCTTCATCGTGGAGGGCCGCAAGGTGAGAGCCTCCGAAGTGTCTGCGGTGATGGACTGGACTTGGTCGCTCCGCACCTCCTAAAGTTAACCCCTTTCGGTCGTTGCTTCGCCCCCCCCCAGGTCTTTGCCCATAGGCTCATACTGGCGTCCACTTCCGACTACTTCCAGGCCATGTTCTCCTCTGGTTTCAAGGAGGCACACTACGAGAAGTCTTCTCTGTCTGTGAATCATTCGACGGGCAATGAGATGGAAATGCACGACTGTTCATACTCCTGCTTTGTGGAGGTCCTCAAACACATTTACACAGGTCTACTACCTGAATTCGAGGAGGCCAAGGAGGACGTTACGGGGGGGGCGGCGGGATCATCGTCTTCAGACGCCAACAAGGGGAAAGGCCCAGGTGGAGCGGGTATAAAATTCTCCTCCAATTCTCAGGACACCAACACCTACTGCATCCTCACGGAGGGGGGGCTAAGGAAAGCGTGCGAGACTCTAGCGCTTTCGGACAGGTTTATGCTAGACCACCTGAAGCAGGCTATGGAGAAGCTGCTAAGTGAAAACGTGAATGAGCACACGTGGGAGAGGTGAGAATGGCGGCCGAAGCCAGCCGCAGAGGAGAAAAAGCGAGAGGAGAGAGGAGAGAAAGGAGAGAGAGGGCAGCGTTAGTGGGTGGGATGTCGGTGCGCGTGGTTTAGTGAACAAGTTGCCGTCGGTTTGCTCTTCCACACTCCTCAGCTACTCTCCTCCACGATCCTCTCGCAATATTGCCATTACTGCATCATCACCCCACCTCCCCAAAAACAATTGAAATACTAACGCATCAAGTTCGCTTTTTCCACCGCCCGCAGCCTGCACGACTTTGGGATACAGTGCCAGGCATTCCAGCTGGTCAGCTTCTGCGAACACTACCATAGAAATTCCGACTTGGATGGGGCGGAGGCCGGGCTTTGGGAGGGGGAGAAGGGGCAGGGGGGAGGAAACGTGACGACGGACCGTGATCAGGGCCCCATGAAACCACTGGTTGACAATTTGGAGGAACTCAGCTTTTCTGGATGAAGGTAAAGACACGCGGTTACGACGCGGTCTAAATATTTGCTCTCTTTGAAATAATAGGCTTTCTATTGAACGAAAAAACTGTTTTATTCGACAATTTCTTCCTGTCAGAGCAGAGCACACTTCCCAACAAGAAAGCTCAAATTTAAAGTGACAGTTTCCCTTGTCCCAATAACCAAACACAGTACAGCAACGCACCGCGCCCAACCCCAGCTCTCGACGGAAGGCGCAATCGTTCCACGAGATGGCGCAATTCCTCCCCTACGAACGGGTGCATCACTATTCAGGCAGGGCGATGACAGCACCTGCCCGAGCAAGCAACTTTGAAATTGATGGGGACGACGATAAAGAGAACTCGTCGGTATACGCGGGGGAAGATACGAACGCGGGCATGTTTGGCAAGTCAAGGAGGTCAAGTCAGCCCAAGAATGCCACCCTCTGCTATGTTATGGACGGCGGAGGTTTGACCCTGAGGGGAGACACAACCTCCAACATGGGAAAGTTCAGACTGAAGGAGCACGAGAGGATCAACAGCGAGAACATGCGGACGCACGATAGGCTGACGAAGCCAGATGGCCCCTGCAGGTCTTACATTCCGAAGACCAGGAAATCCAAGAAACCCACAGGCATTGTCTCCCAGAACGGGGAGACGAGGCGCAGGAAGGAGAGGGAAAGGCTGGCGGCTGAAAACAGGAAACTCACTAAGGCGCTTAACGGCATTTACAGGGGGAAAGCGAGGCTGGAGAAGCACGGGGTGAAGAAGAAGGACTGCAGGAAAATTTGGAGCAACAGGACGTCGATATACGACGTGGAGAACATGAGAAAGAACGGCATCATCAAGGCCAAGACTGGGGTCCCCAAGACGGCGGCCCTGGTGGCTTGCGGAGGCTGTGGCCTCAAGACCTTCTATGGAGCCGACGGCCTGACAGTCCACAAGGGGAACCACGGAAACATGGATGCCGGACACACCGTGTACTACTGCAATGACGTCTGCGCTGCGGTCGACTGGGAGATCAACAGGGAGAACATTAATGTGCAACACAAGGGGTTCAGGCCCCTGAGGAAAGCAAACTACTGGGTCCAGAGCAGGGCGGCGAGCAAGGCCAGGGCGATGCTCAGGAGGGCAGTCGAGGGGGGGGAGCTCCCAGATCTGGACCGCATTATGCATGAGATTAGGGTCCAAAGGTCAGTCGGGGCAGCCCAGTCGGCCGCCATAGCCAAGAAGCTTCCCGGGAACGAGGAAGAGGATAGGCAGGCGGGAATGTCCGGAACCGACAAGGCCAAGAGGCACATCATCAGGGGTGCGGCCCACCTTGTCGACTTTGACAGCTACCCGGAACCTGACGTATGGTTCGGTAAGGAGCCGCCCAAGGGAAGCACGAGGGAGCAGATTGCGAGGGAGAAGAGGGAAAGGTACAACGCAGACGTGAAGGAAGTCGAGAGGATAGTGAGGGAAGGGAACATGATGGGGAAGGGCATGGGTGAGTGGCAGTGGCGAGCTGCTGGTTGGGTTTCTGTCTTTGGGCGACAGCCCCTCAACTGTGTCGTCTGTTCTAAAGCTCGTTCTTTGCCATTCTCATCTTACATCCACCTCCCCTCCAATTTCTTCCCCCCCTCCCAACACTCCAGTGGACAAGAATGCAAGGTCAAAAACTGTCAAGGAGAAGGTACCCAACCCGGCGAAGTGGAAAGGGGGAAGCAAAGTCTCCCTCAAGGCAGATCCGAACTCAGGTGCTGCCTTCGAGGACGCCAAGGAAATGTACAAGTCATCGGCGGCTCTTCAAAGGGAACGGGATGCAGAGGCGAAAAGGAACGCGCAGGCGGCCGCCAAGATTGCCAACAGGGGAAGGAAGGCCAAGAAGCAGCAGGTGGCAAGGGCAGAGTACGAAGCCTACAACGAAACTGAAGAAAAGAGGGAGGGCAAGTTCAACATCAGGAGGGTCGACCACAAGCCAAAGCCCAAGAGGAGGGTCCAGTTCGTAGAGAAACCGGCGAGCTTCAACGGACTCCAGTACGATGCGACCAAAAACAAGAGGAACAACGAGAGCATGGTATCGGAGCCAAAGAAGGTCGTGGTGGACGCGGAGGACGACCCGGCGCTGTTCAGACAGAGCATGGATTCCATCAAATTGTCCAAATAAGGAGTGTTTGTCATTTTACCAAAAGACCTACTGTTTCATTAAAGGGAGGATTTAGGAGGACATGAAAGCGATTATCTCCATGGCCACCTCCTCAGGCTTCTCCTCCATACACTGGTGCGAAGTGCCTTGAATAACCTTGAGAGGAGTGCGAAGAGCAGAAGCAAGCGAGCGAGCGCCTGATATCGGGAGAATCTTATCTTCCTCGCCGTGGATCACCAAGGCCTTGACATCAACTTGCGACACCTCCTCCACTGTACACCATTTCGTCTGCTCGTAGAAGTACTTGCACATGAACATTGGGTTAGAGTTAGATCTCGCCTCTGCCTCGGCGAGTAGCTCAGGGTCGCAGTCTGTATGGTATGCGTTTTCGCGGAACATCTTTGAGAGCCAAGGTTGTATGAAGGAAAGCATGAACGAGGGGAGCTTCATCACCGGGTGCCCTCCATCTCGGCCCGGAAGGGTTCCGCCAATAAGGATGATGCCTTTTAAAGCCTTCTTCTCAGCAGCAGACAGGCTGTTGACCAACTTTATTGTCTGGCTGCACCCATACGAGTGTCCCACGATATAGTTCACCCTTTTGTGCTTCGTTTTCTGATACATTGCGTAAAGATCGTCCTGAAGCTCCGCCTCCGCGTACATACCATATTCCTTCTTCTTCTCTGACTCCCCACATCCGTAAGCATCGAATGCCTCGCATGCGAAATTGTTTTTTATGAGGAAAGGGGCCATCGCTTGAATGAGGCGCTCGAATTGGTTGAGCGTCGCGCAGGAGCCGTGAACAAATAAAACACTTCGGGGGGGGGGGGGGGGGGGGGTTGGGGGNNNGTGCCCATTTGTTATCTTCATCGTCCCCCCCCCCCCCTCCGGGTGTCTCGCTAGCCCCCCCTCGAGGTTCCCCCACCCCCCCTTCCCTCCCACAATCTCTCTCTCTCTCTCTCTCTCTCTCTCTCTCACCTTCCCTTGAGGGGGGAGAAGAAGTTTGTGAGACTCCCCCTTCGACGCGTCGACTCCGCGGTAGAGGCCGCAGCAGAGTCAGCGAAGGAGTTGTACTGCTTGATACGAATCCGGCGCCCGTCCCGTATCTCATGAGAGGATTCCTCATGGATCTTCATGCCTGCAAAGTCCCGTATCAAACCTGCCATGTGGGCTCTTGTGCAACGTTGATATTTCCACTGCTTGAATAGACAGGCGAGGATATACTCCGACCAATTTATGGGGTTGGTTTTTGTAAAGTTTAACCCGTGTCCGACTTCTTGCAGCAATTCTGTGACACATCCGGTTCTTCAGAAGTCCAAGATGGAAAGATCTCTGATCCTGTTCTCACACTTTTACATCCATCCCATCCCCAGATTGAGCTTTACGCAAGATTAAAAACGAAGCTGTAGAAGATGAGTAACGTTTCCAAGACCGGACAACAAGAAGAGGGGCATGCCGACCCCTCAGAGTCAAACCTCTTGGGCAAAATGGCCTCCGAGGACATGATAGAGGGCAGTGAGAGGACTAACAGAGTCAAGGAAGGTACGTAAATAGGTTGCGAGTGTCAGTTAGGGAGTGTTAAGGGGGATAGAGGGGTTCTGTTCGACTTCGGAACGTCCATAAACTCAAAGCTCAACAGCTAACAACCTCCCCCCCCTGCCATCCTTCACCACTGTAGAGGCGTCCAACAGAAATCCCCAGACTGTGAGGATAGCTGGAGACGGGGACCTTCTCCAAAGTGAAGGAGTTTCGTCACCATCAAAGGTTGTTAACTCAAATGAAGGCATGCCTGCGTCGAGAGAGGTAATGTTTGCTACCAATACCATTGATGTCCAAGGAGAGTCGGACGGATTTTTCATTGAGGTCTACGAGGAGCTCAAAGAGGGTGTACTACCCGTAGTAGAAGGCGATTCTAAGCCCGTGGCGTCACCTAGGCCTCATAAGGAGGATGAAGGTTTCTGGCAGGAAGGTGAGAATGAACGAAAAAGGGAATGAACGTCGTGAGATCAACACGGAGAAACATTCAATTTCGTCACAAATTGTGCTCGTGGCAATCTACTTTGTCTTTAATCGCCCTTACACGAGTTGGACAATTGAACTAAAACCTTTTCATCATCCGCTTCGCTCTTTGCAGGAGGAGGAGCCGAGGCTGGGAGGAGGGAGAGGAGGGCAGAGGAAGTAAAAGAGGAGCGAAATAGAAGTTTAGGGAAGTCGAAGCTTCAAAGGAAAGGGAGAGAGGATGTAAACGATGGGTCAGAGGCGAACGAAATGGTCAATGGGGAAAGAGATGAGCTTGAGGGGAGGGTACCCATTCTTTCACAACTACAGCGCAATGTAGAAGACCCTCGTAATTGTGAGGGAGACCCAACACCGTCAGAAGGTGCAAAGGGGACAGAGATTTCAATCGAGAAAAAGGAGAAATTCTCAAGGATGGTTACGTTCGACGCAAACATTGAGTGGGTTGAGCGAGGTGAGTTCGGGTAGCTTGGGCTGCTTGGAGGGAGATAGAGGAGAAGGAGAAGGAGAGGCTGCTTGCGGCGCTCGTAGGGTAGTCGAGGCTCGTCAAATTTCATCCAATGCTAACTCCAGCCAATGTCATCTCAAAACGCACCGTCTTGGATGTAACCACGCTTACCATCACAGCAGGGCCTCGAGGCGGGTCCGTATATCCTCAAGAGGGGTCTCTCTCTGAAGGTGACGGAGCCTCACTGCCGTTGCAGGTCGCCAGTACAAGCGAGGGCATGAAAATAAACACGTCAAGTGAGAAGAGTGCGCTCGACACTAAAGCCGAGGGAGTTGAAAGAGGTGAGATAAGGGTAGATGGGGATTTCAGGGGGGAGGGAGATGATAAGGGTGCTTTAGTGCGCGAATTTCTGTGACTGCAGAGGCTCGTCAAATATCATTTAGTATATGTGTCAACCCCACCAACACGTATATCTTCATAAACAAACGCCCACGCTTACATTCACAGCGACGCCTCGAAAGGGTGCTTACTCTCTGGTAGGAGAGGACCCCCTTGATACAGTGGGGGGTGGTTTGCTGTCGTCACATATAGAGAATTCAAGTGAGGATTTAGAAGAGGTGAGGAGATGAGATGAGGAGAGAAGTGATGGGCTGAAAATGTTAAGGAATGCGAGGGAGAAACTACGCAGGAGTCTTTAATTCTGTATAAGATGCATCTCAAGCCTCACACACTGCCACTGCGATACTAACTCTTCGTAAATTCCCATTCTTGCACAACTCTCCACGCTTGTCACAGGTGAGAAAGGAATCGGAGTAAAAACGATGTTGCACGTTGCAAGCCATGACCATGCACGTGTTGATTGTGTCTCTTAATATACTTTCGCCTCCCCTACGCGCGACGTTACCATTTCCAACCTACTGACGTCTTTGCTTTCGCGATTTGCTCCGCTCCTCACACAGGCGCAGGAGAGGAGAAAGGTTATGAATATGGGCGTTGGGACCCCATCAGAGGGAGGAACCACGGTCGGAGCAGGTACTAATAACTCTTCAGAGCTCGAAACTGGGAAGAAAGGCGTATCCGATGGGGTAGGGGGGAGCGAATTGATTATGGGGGGGACGGGAGGGAGGGAGATAAGAAGGAGCGTAAACTTCGATTTGGAGATACAAGATGGAGACGGATTAGCATCCGGAGAATATGGGGAGGGATCTTTGAGTGCAGGCGGAAGCTTGGCGACCGAGAAGGAGAGGGAGCTTGAGGAGAAGTGTAGGGAGTTGGCCAAGAAGCTGGCCGAGGCGAATGCAAAATTAGGTCGCGCGAACGTGAAGATGAAGGACGTCGATTCCACCTTGCTCGATGAGCGAGGTGAGGCTAGTGCATTGAAAGTAGTCGGTCTTGGAAGCGACTTCGACATTTTGAGGGAAGAGAAGAATGGCAATGTTCATGACGGCATTGTGGGAAAGCTCGTGGAGAGGGGTGCTGTCGAGAAAATCATCGAGGAGTCATGGGATAGTAAGAGAGCGAACGTCGGCGTAGTTGTTCACGACGAGAAAGAGCGTGTCCTCGATTACATCCTCGCTGGTTCAAGTGTGGGAGAGTTCCGACGTGAGATTATTCATGAGGGAGGGGATGGGGAGGGAGGAAGGATTATGTTTTGGCAGCACTATGGGGCGACAGTTGTCGAGTATCTTCTGAGAATCCGGGTCGTGAGCAATGAAGGCTCGGGCCGGTGCATCGTGATTAAGTCGGAGGACGAGAAAAGCTTACCGAAGGAGGCTAAGACGAAACTTGTCAAGATTGTAACTTCTAAGAATGCGATGAGAGCGAGGGTCAAGGGTGAGATCAGGCTTGCGAGCTACGAATATGGGCAAACCGCGCTTACTCTTGTCGGAATGATGGAAGTCGAGGAGGTCAAGGGGAGTGCGCCAGGAACTCCAGGCTCACCAAGTCCAGGCAAAGGGATGTTTCGTCAGAAAACTAAAGGTATCAAACGGAGCAAAACATCTGGGCTAATGGAGAGTGTGGGGGGCAAGATAGAGGACGTCAACACCATTTACGCGTCAGTCAAAGGCCTGGTGGAGGAGATCGAGAAGAACTTTCACAATCCTGAGGTTGTTGATGAGAGGAGGAAGAAGCACTTTATGGAGGAGGTTATTCCAAATCCGCGTTCACTCACAGTAGACGAGGAGACCATGATAGATGGAGTTGGAGAGCTGGAGAACAAGCTGTACGAGAAGGGAAAGAGGGTCAAAGGGACATTGAAGGAGGGGGTGGACAAGTTCCTGTGGAGAGAGGGGGACAAGGTGTGGGCAGCCTTTGGGGTCAATGTGGACAAGTCAGCAGAGGCTGTGTTGGCAGAGCAATTTCTGCTTGACACATTTGCGCGATCTGAGAAACACTTCAAAAATAATGGGAACTTACCAAGGGTTATCAGGAATGATTTTAAACGAACTAGAAGCATGCACTATCATTTTAGTGTGAAAGTCCCTGCCGCCAGCGATCGACTCTTTGAGAATTGGTTTGTATGGAAGGAAGTCAAACTTGAGAATGGCCGGACTTCATACATGTTAGCTTTTGTGCCGCTGACAGAGTACCCTGGAGGAGGCTTCAAGGACCTCAGTAAGGAAGGATTTATGCTAGCAGAGACTACAGGTGTCTATTTCTTCAACGAGATTGTTCCAAATGTCTGTAGGGTGACACGTATTCAGACTGTCGATCTGCATTTCCAAGGCCTTCAAAAGAAAATGATGGACAATGCTATTGACTACCTTGCAAGGAATCAGCTTGTTGAGGCCAACAGGTTGCAGGAGAAATTCAGGAGGAATGGGAAGAAGGTTGATGCTGAGGTCAGGGAGGCCTTGGTGGAAAGGATGAGGGAGGGCGTTGGGTTGGAGGAGGACCAGAAGAAGGTGTTTGGGGAGTTGGAGGAGCTCTTTGGTGGGGAGGATGAAGGAGGAAAAACTAAGATCTTGAAGAAAACGAGCTGGAAGAGTTTGGCACCTTTAAAGGGTCCAATGGGTTTTGAGAAGGTGTTTGATGGGGAGGATGAACAAGGGTGGGGGGCTCTTGAGTCTCCTTACGAGGGAGTGGAGATGGAGATCAAGCACAAGCAGCAGGAGAAAGGGAAAAATACACTTGGTTTTGGAAGAGCCGAGTGTGTTGCCGACTGCTCAGCCGAGGAAGCAGCTGCCTGGTTCTTTGAGTACTGCAGCAGGGAGAGGATGGCAGTGGATAGAGAGGAAGGAAATCCTGCAAGGCTGGAGATTATGAAGAGTAGAGAGGGAAGGGCAAATGAAAAGCTGTTTGCAACAGTCAAGAAACTTCCCTTTCCTCTTAACAAAAGAGAGTTTATAAACAGATATGTGTGGCAAAAGAGACGCCAAGACGGCGCAATGTCTGTAGCGTTTGTCCCAGCTAAAGAACAGATGGACTATGGGGAAAATCTAGGAAAGCTTGTGAAAGCAACAACTAGTGGAATTTTTACTGCAAAGAACGTTGAGGACCTATATGGTGTTCACCAGTGTAAACTCACATTTACCCAATTTATGGATGCAGGGGGGCTCATTCCAGTAAATGTTGTCAACGGAACAATCCCACAAGCACTAAGTGCAATAGCAGAGCTCAGGGATTACTTCAAGCGGGATGAAGAGGTTGATAAAGCTGCACTGGCCTCTCTTGCCAACATCATCAAGAATGAAGACCAAGATTATACAGATAAGGAGAAGGCGGCAATCAGCAAAGGGAAGGAATTCTATGAGAATTGCAAGGACAATGAAAACTTTCATGATTTGAAGAATCCTGATGAGAGGGTCAAGATGAAGCTAGTTCATGTTGATGGGGCAAGCAGTGGGGCTGGTTTTGCCACTACTGTAGTTGATGCTAGTGTGGAGGAGTGTGCTGCCTATGAGTTTTATTTGGATTCGAGAGAAAACCGTAAAATTTTAAAGGAGCGAGGGGTCACTGAGTACCACGTCAAAAATGTCAATGACCACACCTTCTATTACATCTCAACAAGGGAACTTGGTCTCCCTGGGTTTGTTCCTCGTGATGGAAGGAGTAAAATTACCTGGTTCAAGCAAGAGGACGGCAAAGTTATCATTGATGTTACAGACACAGATGAACTTCAGGTAGACTTTCCAGTGAAGGCTGGAAATATTTTAGTAAAGATTCACACAGTATGGGTGTTTGAGCCACTTGACCCTATTGGAGTTGTGCCACAAACATCTGTCACTTTCACAACAAAGGTAGATCTTGGTGGTGTCTTCTTCTCTTCCATCACGAACAAGATTGCACCAAGGTTTCTTGCAACTGTCTCAGATATGAGAAAGAAGTTTGACAGAAGCAGAGACATTGACACTTCAACAAGGATCGAGATAATAAGTGGAATAGGTGAAATCAAAGAAATGTCCACTGAGACATTTGATACCAAGTTCCTAGAGCTTGAAGGCAAACAAAAGGTAAAAGGTGCATTCCCTCTTTCAGATACCTGGATTAAGGTGGAAGATAAGGGAAAGGGATGGGGTAAGACAACAGTGACAGTTAGAGCATGTTTGGAGGAAGTGACTGCCTACTTCTGGGACTTTGAGAGCAGAGTCCACCAAAAAACAACAGGAGATTTTGAAAGGGCTGTTGAGGAGAAGAAGGGGACATGGGAAGTGGTTGTGAGGAGAAGGCAGAAGTTGGAATCACAACTTGGTGTCAAAAAAAGAGATAGGAAGTTCAAGAATGCAATGAAGCTGCATAAGATGGATGAACATAATATTGTAATTATAATTGAGCCAATAATGGAGAATATAAATAGAAGTTATGCTATGGGCAACACTAAGAGAAGTGCTGCACAAAGGGCATCTGAAGAAGTCGCAATAAAGTTCACAAAATGGGGAGAGAAGACAACCAAGGTAGAATTTGTCACCAAGGTAGAGCTTGGTAGCTCTGTGAGTGTGGAGGCAACAAGATCAACTCTGGAGAGGCACCTAGACGAGGCTGCTGAAGTAGAACGCTACTTTATTGACCTTGTCCCTTCAATGGAGATGTCCAAGCAAGTTGGCGAGGCCTTGGGTGCTGATTTGGTTTGGGATGGAGGACAGCTTGGAGGAGCACACTCAAGGAAGGACAGAGAGAGACATGTTGAGGAGGTTTGCAACAATAATGTCGCTTTTAGAGAGGTTGTGAAGAAGTACCCTTGGTTCGTCACTTTGCTGAAGAGGGCAAGGCTTTGTGAGTTTAGCTCCAACAGCTCAGTGTCTACCAAGCTTGAGTGTGTGGAGGAGAAGGAGGCAAGGGTGATTGGGAACAACTTGATGCCTTGTTTGAAGAGCAGGAAGGTGATAAAGGCTGGGGTAGATATGTGGAAATTGCAGAACAGGGCTGTTGAGGAGCTGTTTGAGGAGTTTCCATGGATGGAGGGTATGTTTGTGGAGATAGGGAAGGGAGTTGTGAAGGCTGCACCATGGGGGATGATGTTTCGAGTTACTGTTGGTGCTGTTACATCTATCTTTGATTTGCTTACTGATGTGTATGTGACGTACATGTTTTGGAGTGATAAGAAGTATGGGTACTTTAAGGCATCCTTGGCAAGTTTGGCAGTGTCAATTGGGATTCAAATGTTAACTGTTTGGGCACAGAACAGAAACTTGGGGATGTTGAGGGTGCTAAGGGAGTGGCTTCCTATTTTAATTGGCTTTAAGCCTGCTGTTGATGCTTACAGAGTAGCAAAGGGCGAAAAACAAGAATCTGGACAAGCAATCGATGCTATAGCTGAGTTGACATTCATGAAAGTGATTGAGATGTTTGCTGAAGCCATACCTGGAGTGATTATCCAACTTATGGCTATTGTAACAAATGATGGAGAGGTTGCAGTTGCAGCTTGGATCTCACTTTCAGTTTCAGCATTGACAACAGGCTTTGCATCTGCAACTATAAGTTATGACTGGGACACTGACCCAGTGAAAAGAGAACAAGCGCCTGACTTCTATGGGTATGTACCTGCAAATCCTACAAAGAGATCTATCATATTTGCTTCATTGTTGTTCTTCAGTGCAGGTATACTTGTGATAAGGTGCATGACAATAGTTGTGTTAGGGCTACTTGGTGGTAGATGGGTCTCTCTCTATGTTGGGGCTGATCTTGGTCTGTACTTGTTGGTGAAAATCTTGAGAAGGGACTTTTGGTATTGGATGCCTGTTGGTGGCAATGCTGAAAAAGTGAGTAGTATTCTCTGCAGAGTGACAGTGAAAGCTGTGACCGACTTTACATCAATTGTGCAGTTTAGGCATCCTAATGAGGTTGGAGGGATGTATTGGCTGTTTGGATTTGTGTTGACGATGGGAAGTCTTCCAATAGCTATAATTATAGCTGAAAGGGGAGATGTTGCAGATGAGGTGCTTACATTTGCATGGAAAGTAGTTGGAATATCTATACCATGTACAGTTGTGTTGTTTGCTTTATTTTTCTTTAGTATTGAAAGAAAGTACTTGGGTACATTTTTCAGCTCTGAGACAGGAAAAGGTTTAACAATAAAAAAATACCACAATCATAAAGATGAAGGAAAGAAGGCTGATACTGTCTTCAATACATCAAGGCATCACTGGAAGTCAATTGAAGAAGAAGTGAAAGCTTGGGTAGAGGCCAATTGGGAGAGATGGGAGGTGGAGAAGCCGAAGTGGTTTCATGATGCTATGAGAGCGAGAGTGCCTGTTGAATACATTCCAGGAGCAAGAGATGCTAGAAGGAGAGAGAGTGTGAGGAGAGCAAGTGTTGATGCTGAAGCTGAGGGTGGTCTAGCAGGTGCTTTTAGAGCAGGTATTAGGAGAGCAAGTGTTGGAGGCGCTGATGGTGGAGATATTGTAGGGATAGGAGGTGGGAATACTAAAGTAAGCAGTGTAGTGCCAGATGAGGATGGAGAGTGACTAATAGGGCAGCAGCATTTGTAGGAGAAATTAATTTGATTTGTTATTGTTAGGAATATTGTAGAGGTGACGTAGATGTATTGTGTGAACGTTGTAGTGGTTTGTGAGTATAATGGAAGTGTAGTAAATGTAATGTGGGAGTGTTAAAGTGTTTTGTGAGTATTGTGGAAGTGTAGTAGATATGTATGGTGTTTTGAAGAGTTGTGGCAGTATTGTTGTGGTTTGTGAGTATAATAGAAGTGTAGTAGATGTGTATGGAGTTTTGGAGAGTTGTAAATGTGTTATAGTTGTTTGTGAGTATATTGGAAGAGTATTAGATGTGTATTGAGATGAATAAAAGGAGGGTGAGTGTGGTCAAGGTTAGGAGAGAGAAGAGATAAGAAATGAGAATAGAGAAGAGGTGGGTATAAGGTGGAGAGATGTGTGTAAGTGGAGTAGATGTGCATGAAAATGAATCATGAAAGGAAGAGTGTGATTTTAGAGAAGAATGAGAGGAGTTAAGAAGTGAGAGTTGAAGAGAAGAGAGTGTAAGAAGGGATGGTGTGAGTAAAGATTGAATGTGTGTGAGAGTATGTGTGTGAGTATAGTAGATATGAATAAAGATGAAAAAAAGGAGGATGAGTGTAGATGTGGAGAGGAGTGAGTGATTTGA
>BRYA01000213.1:0-54599 GCA_030267965.1 Triparma columacea
GCCTGAGACGGATCCCATGCGGTCGTTGCAGACTGGTGCGCGCGCGTGTGTGCCGCGGCCGCCGCCCGTCGAAAATGACGCCGAGGGCAAGGCAGTCCGCGAACGGCTCCGCGCGTTCCGCACGCAGGCGGTGAAGTAAAACTACAAGGGTCTCCCCCCCTACAACCCCCTGAAACAAACTTACGTTGGTCTCGTCCAGCGTCCTCGTGAGAGCTTTTAGATTTAGAGACTGTGAAGGGGACAACACAAACACATTGCAAAAGTGAGAAAAAAACTACAAAGTTTCAACGCGCTCTCCCACGACTCTCCCACTCTCTTCTACCTCCAACCTTGAACCCCCATCTACCCTTATCTCACCTCTTTCGACTCCCTCGGCTTTAGTGTCGAGCGCACTCTTCTCACTTGACGTGTTTAATTTCATGTCCTCGCTTGTACTGGCGACCTGCGACGGCAGCAAAACTCCGTCACCTTCAGTGAGAGATCCTTCTTGAGGTAGTACTTGAGTATGATAACCGCCTCGAGGCCCTGCTGTGATGGTAAGCGTGGTTACATCGTGACGGTGCGTTTGGCGATGAGATTAGCGGAGTTCGCATGGATGAAATTTGACCAACCTCAGCTGCCCGATAAGCGCCGAAAGCAGCCCCTCCTTGACCTCCACCTCCCCAGGCAGCCTAAACTACCCGAACTCACCTCGCTTAGCCCATTCAGCGTTGTCATGCAAAATCATCCTCGAAACTTCCTCCTTTTTCTGAATTGAAATCTCCGTCCCTTTCGCACCCTCTGACGGTGTTGGGTCTATCTTATAATTAGGGGGGTCTTCTACATTGCTCTGCGCCCAAACCTGTGCGTCACTCCCATTCATCTCTGCGCGGGGGTGAACAATAACGTCGATGAGATTTCGTTGGTGAGCTATGAAATTGTGCACTCTCCTGGAACGGAAGTAGTCATCCCCCCCCCCTCTCCTTCTCTCAGACCCCACCAACAACGCCGCCTTGCCCTTTGCTTACCTTTTAGATCTACACCAGTGTTTGAACTAGGGTGAAATGTCGGCTCGGTGGTGGGAGGGGTTTTGTCAAAATCGACATCGACATTGCCGTCAGGGAATTCGACAGAGACTTTCCCCGAATGGAAGAGATCCACTCCCCCTCCATCCCCCGCCGATCTTGAGTGATTAGAGGTATGTTCTGCGTTAGGAAGTGCTGAGTGAGCTAACAATTGATGGGGATATATTTTTGCAGGCTGGTCGGCCCCCACTTCGAGTCGTCCCCCTCCACCTCTCGCCTAGACCCATCCCCCCCCCCAACCTCTCGCCAAGACCCCCCCTCCTCGAGATCATCACTATTATCTCACCTTCTCCGCTTGTTGAAGTCCTCCTAAGCACCTGCCTTGAGATAGCCGAGTGCTTGGGTTCGGTGCGGCTGTCGTGCCCGATTGCTCCCTGTTCACTCTTCGGAGCGTTACTCATCCTCGTCAAACCTTCCTCCTTATCTTGTGAAGCTTAATCTGAATCTGCGGAGACGATGGAAATGGGATGAAGTGTGAGCCAAGTAATCTACCAACACGATGGTTTCACAATGGGGAACGAAATGACGCCCACCCCCATGCCGGGATTGTTCTTGTGCGTTGATAGCTTCCCCTCGTTTCAAATCGGAGAACAGCCATTGAAGAAATCGCAAACTTGGCTTTAGGAAGAGAGTTTTTGCACACGAGACGTCCCAGTTATTGATTCCCGTCTATGTTTAGCGTGTAATATAGTGACAGCGGTCGATCTAACATGACCAGGGTCTAAATTCCTTCCGTGAATGCTAAAAATTTGGCCCCAACTGGCTGGGGTGATAATCCTCGAGAAATCCATGCATGTTACATCCTCCCAACCCCAAATTCACGCAGTCTTAACACGAAGCCTAGAAATTAGATGAAAGAGAAGGACTCTCACTTTATCTCGAGTCCCGATTGCCTACTCACAAGCAAGAAATTCTAATTTTATCCTCACAACAGACCCCAACTCTCTTTCCCTTACTTTGGAATACTAAGTATTTATTCATGTGAAAAGTTGCTTTTGTTTTGCTTTTGTTTTAGAACTCTAACCCTGACGAACACGCCATCCTTGCCCCTCCCCCCTTCCCCATCCCTTTGCCCTCTCCCAACCCTTCTCTCTCCCCCCCTGCGCCACTCCTCGCCCCCCCCCCTACACTCCCCCCCCTATCACTGTAATCTTCGGGAGGCAGGTGTAGCATTTTGATATGGAGCTGTGATGGAAAGAGAGGGAAGGGGAGAGAGGGTTAGCTGTACTTTGTGCATAATATACTGCTCATCTTTTCGCGCATTCTCACCTTCCTCTTGTCTCTCTTGATCCCCCACCTCATTGCCGCGGGCCTCCTCGTGCTGACCCCCGTCTTGGTGCCCATCTTTAGGACAGTAAATATTGCGGAGAAGTCCTTGAACTCGCCTGGTGGCTTGGTGACAAGGCCTCCGAAGCCGTCGACCCTGAAGGCTGCATCTACCGATCTCGTAAGGTTGACGAGCGATGAGTTTGTCCACTCTCCCTCCCCCCCACCCTGGTTCCCCTTTTCCTCCCACCTAGTAGCTTTCCAGGGCTCCACGAGAACGAGGATGGCGACGGGGAGCTTCTTGGCCCTCACATAACTCTTTAAGAGGGTGAGGGCTGCAGAAGTGGAGCGGAAGGGGGGTCGACGCAGGATGAGCCTGATGACCCTGCTCGTCGCTGATGATTCAGTCGCCTCGGTGATTGCTGCGACAAGAGCCTTGAAAAGCTCCGCGTGATTGTATGAAGCGGCGAATAGGTTCTTGTGAATTGGGGTGGCTGAGTCAGTGTGAGCTTGCTGGAGGGTTTTGGAGAGGTCAAAGGAGTGACAGTAGTACGGATCTATCGGCGTTGCATCGGTGAACGCCGAGCTGTGGTTCTTCCTTTGGACGGAGGTCTTGTACTGCCAGGCAACCTTGAGGTGGTCATCCCCAAGGATGTCAACATTCTCCTCGTCAAAGTCGTCCTCTCTCTCTTCGTCCTCGTTTCCCTCGGCGAGAGACATTTCAGCGAAGGCCGGTTGGGAGTGGGAAGGTGCTCCTACGTCCTGCTGCTCCCTCCTCTCTTTTTTCGCGAGGTTCATGTCCAGGGGGAGGGAGGAGAGGAAGCTCTTGGAACAGTTTTGACGGTCCTCGTCGTCGTACAAATCGTCAAAGTCTACAACGACCACCTGCTGGCTATTGGAGATCCCTTCCGCGGCCCAGTAGCGTCCCAGGGTGGAGCCAAAGTCTGTCCATCTGTCCTCCAGAACAAGCGTTGATGTTCCTAAGACCTGACCCCCACCGAGTATTGAGTCGAGGTCGCGCTGCCCCGAGGAGATGAGGGTGGTGGAGTTGATCCAGGGCCTCGTTCCTCGAAGCGAGACGGCCGGGACAGAGGAGGAGGGAGCGGCCTCCTTGCCCTTGACCTTGACCTTGGTCTTCTTACGAAATGCACTCATGGGGTGGGGTGGAGTAGAGTGGAGAGGAGAGGAGTGGGCTTTAGTTCTTCTTCTTCAAGCTCTCGAAGCGGGACCAGTCAAAGGGGGGGAGGGTGTCCTCGCAGTCGTACTTTCTCAAAATCCACTTCCTACTTTCCTGCAGAAGGGGGAGGGGGAGGGTCAGTATGGGAGATGAGAGAATATTACTCACAAACAACCGCCAGCCCACCCACCTCGCCCCTCTCAATCGCAGATAAAAGATTCTGACCACCAATATCCGTGTGTGAGAAGATGTTCTCCTGAGCCCAGCTGCGGTAGTAATTTGACCTTGAGGAGACCTCGTTTTCTACGTCAAATCCCAACGAGAGGTTCTCCTTATTTTGAGATAGCACGCGGAGAGATCTAAGGCAGCGACGGTAAAATGTCAAGGTTATTGGCTGGGACATAAACACTGGCCGTATTAGGTTGGGTTGGGATAGGACTTGTTTTGGGTGCCTCGTGAGAAAGGGGTGGCTGCTATGAATAGACACGGCTATGAATATACACGGCTATAGGTTATACACGACTGTGAGACGGCAAAGATCTTATATTTGCTGATAGTTTGTCAAGTTTGGGCACCTCGATTGCAGAAAAAAGAGAAAAATGAGAGAATTTTTTTCATCTATTTTTAATATTTTAATCAAAATTTAGGAATTTCTATCAATAAATTGAATAATAAATTCTCAAATGAGCATCTTGATGACTTCCTGAAAAATATTATAGTTCTCTCTCAATTTTTAATATTATACATAATTAAGGTAAAAAATGATAAAATGACAATAGATTAACTATCACGATTATATTAAACATTGAAGACAAACTAATCAATAATTTATATTTATGATTTTGAACTCACAGACACTTATTTAAATAGAAAATTTAATTATTAATAGATGGTACATAATTAAAATCTGACATCAATTTGCCATATGTCCAAAGCAATCCTTAAAAAATCTGCCAAAAATCTGACACAAATCAAAATCATTTTCGACCAATTTAAAATTATTGTCCAATCAATCACGATTGGTTTTTAGGTCGAACTTGGTACTCGTGTACACCTGTGTTACGTCATTAAACCAATAATTAGGTCCCTTGAGCCCCACAGACTTTTTCTCATCATCCTTGCCTCAGGCTGCTCCCCTTCCTTGGGATGAAGGTCGACAGGAGGGCGATGTTATCGACGCGCAATCCTTCTCCTCGCCTAGATTCATCTCCTCTCTCCACTACTACGACGTCCTCTCAACTCCCTCCACAATCTGTCCAACCATTGCAAACTCTTTCTCTCCACATCGTCGTCGTCAACCTTCCTGAGCACCACCCCTCCAACTTCGCCACCCTTGATCCCGGTGTGCTATCTAAGTTACTTGAGGCTTCTGTCACACAACACTTCAGGAACAAGGTGAAATCGTCGAGGACCAAGACACTGATTCGTCCTGTCTTGACAAAGAAGTACCTTGTCAAATTTGAGAAGTATACGGGTACTTCGTGCCCCCCGGAGGCCCTGGAATTGGCTTGGAAGTGTATCGTCGACGAAGATTTCCCTCCTGCTTCGTTTGACCGCCCTGCCGTGTTCTCCTCTTCCTTTACTGAGTTGGTTGCTACTGTCAGTGGCCAGGTTGCAAGGTGAGTTGAATGGCATGAAAGAGCAAACCAGCAACGTTACAGAGCGTCACTTACACATAGCCCTCTGATGGCCGCTTCCCCCCCCCCCCTCTCTCTCAGGCTGCAGGAGATTATTTCCAATGATAGCCCTGCCAAGGAGGGTCTGCAGAAGTCTGCCATGGCCACACTGGCCAAGTTCAAGAAACTCCCAATATCCTCCAAGCTTTTGTCAGAGACCAAGGTTGGCAAGGTGTTGCAGAAAATTGTATCCCGAAAATACTTCTCGGCGACCAATGTTAGCAAGCACGGCCACGACCTCGCTGCCTCCCTGCTCGAGTCTTGGAAAGCCGCTGCATGTGCCGAAATAGATCTGTCACCGTCCGCAAAACCGAATGCCACCGTCGAAGAGTCTCGGTTGAGGTGAGTGAGGGTACTGGCTGCGACAAAAACGTACGAACAAGATTAGCACTGACGAAATCATGCGCAAATTAACTGACCACCTTCCCTCCTTTCCGTCTCCCCCCCCCCCGTAGGGACTCTATCCTCTTGTCCCAGTGTCCAACCTACCGAGACCTCTACTTTGCCCTTGACGCCCGCAGGGCCCACATAAAGTCGCATACGTCCAAAATGAAGGCTCACAGGGACTCGATCTCGAGCAAACGCAAAGCCACCAAGGAGGTGACCACGTTGATGAGCAGGAAGGCCGCAAGGTGAGAGTGGACAAGAATTTCAAACGGCAGTGATGACTGCGACGACATTAACAATTGGTCACCTCCTTCCTCCGCTCATTGCAGGCGCGCCGAGATGCTCATGGGGAAGGTGGAGCGAGACAAGCACATCGCCAAGATAGAACAGGGGAAGGCCTCGTCTTCGTCTGGCCAGAAGATTTCCAAGTTGTGGAGAGAGACGGCGCAGGTCTCTAGGATGGGTCGTTCTCGCGCGTCCAATAGTAAACCTAGCGCCACTCAGCACGTCGGGAAGAATCCCTTTACAGGCAAGGTGTCCTCGAAAACGCGTGTACCTCCGAAGAAGGGCGAGGTGAGATTGGAAAAGAGTTGAATGAAGGCAACGTCGAATCAAACTGATCCACCAACCAACGCAACCCTCCATATCCTGCCTCCGCTCCTCTCTCCGCAGATGCGCGAGCTGAGTTTCCCCAAGGGCGGTGGTATTTTCCAAGAGATCCTTGTCAAGAAGAGACTTGAGAGTGCTCGCAAAAGTGTGACCGATCGTAGGTTATGATATTACCCTACGTGATTACTAATATTCCCTGCTGTTGTTTTAGACACACAGTAAACGCCATTATTATACACCATCTGCCCTCGGCTACCCCTCGTAAGTTTTGACCTCAATAAGGCCCTGCGACTCCCTTCTAAATCCCGCCTTCTTTTTCTTCTTAGGCATCGCTTCCTCGACTTTGATCTCCTCCTCGACATCCCTCACCTCCTCCGTCTCTCTCTCTCCCCCCTCCCCCCCCCCTCCTCCCTCCTTCATTTCCCTAACCTTTTCCTCCAGCACCGTGAGCGGGGCGCTCTCCTTCACGAGCCCCATGAGCTCCGCCAGGCCCTTCTTCCTCATGTACTTCAAGCTCCCGGCCTTGTCGAACCCCCCCTTCCCCTTCCCCTTCTCCAGCATCTTTACTGCCTTCTTGGCCCTCTTGCTATCTGGGTACTGCGCTTGCGCCACCCTGCACAGCTTCTCTGCCTCCGCAGCGTCCCCCCCCTTGAATGCAACGTTCGCGGCGTCCAGCCAGAACTCCAGGCTTGCAGTGTGTTTCGCTAGCTCTGCCACGTGCCCCTTTGCCGTTGTCCCTTCTCCCCCCTCCCCTGGAGCCTTGTGTTCGCCCTTGGGCAGCCTCCTTATGGCGCAGGCGAACAAGTCGCTGGCGAACAGGTCAAGGCCGGCGTAATGGAAGTCCATCGCGAAGTGCCTCCACGTGTCAGCTAGACCCAGCCACGTCTCCACGTTCTCGGTCTCTCCAACCCCTCTCCTCGCCGCACCCCCGGCCTTGTCCGCCAGTTTGACCATCTTCGCTTCCTTGACCTTCTTCTTCTCCTTCCCTGCATGTTCCACTTTGCTGACCGTCCCGTCGTGGCTCTCTAGCAGCATACAGTAGCATCTCCTGAACCCAGCCTCTGCCGCCCTCTGCGTCCCCTCTCCCCCTCCTCTGCCCCCCCACATCTCGTAGCACCTTGCGCTCATGAAGGTGAGGTGGAGGTGAGTCAGCGGTGCCGGCGGCATCACGTGTCCTCTCTTCCCCATCTCCTCCTCCCCCACCTTCTTCGTCTCGTTGGCCCTTTCCAATATCATTACGATGTAGCCGTGGGCCTTCTCAAACTTCCCAAGCCTCATCAGCAGGCTCGCCGCCAGCAGCCTGTTGTAACTGCCCCCGCGGCCCTCCCCAGCCGAGTGACTGCTACCCGTGGTGGTTCCTTTGCTTTTGAAGCTGCGAAGATATGAGGGAAGCAAGGTAAAATGGGTTGAGGATTATTATTCCAGTCGTCATCAACGCGATCGTCATCAACGCAATCGCCATCAACGCAATCGTCATCAACACAGCCACCCCACCAACTCGACGTTTCGCTTCGCTTCAGCCCCCCCCCTCCCCCCCCTCCCCCCCCCTCTCCATCCCATCTCACCTTCTCAACAATATCCCCAAGGTGTTGGAGGCCTCCGCGTAATCCCCCAAGCAAATATTGACGAATATATTGCTCTCCCAGCAGTGCTGGTCGGTCGCGCACTCCAAGTAACCAAGCGCCTCCTTCCACGCGTCCCTACTCTCCCTCCACCTCTCCTCTTCCCTCCCCATCCCGTCCCCGTCCGCCACCACGGCGTGGCACTCCGCCAGCCTCCTCCACATCAAGGCCTTCCTCCCGCTGCTTAGCCCCACTACCCCACCGTCCCCTACATCCCCCTCTCCGATCTCAAAGAGCTTCCCAACGATTGCCATCTCAATGAGTCTCGCCCCAACCCTCGCCAGGTCCACGCTCACGTGCCTGTGGCTTGCGCAGAGCAGCCCCACCCTAGCGTACCTCCTAGCCATCTCGCTCTCGTGCAGGTTGTGGGCCCTGTCGTTGGCCAGCGTCAGCATTTGCTGCGCGTCCACTGCCAGAGCAGCGGTGACAATGCCCCTTCTCATCTTTCCCCAAATACCATACATTCTCCCTCCCTCCTCGTATTCAATATCCCTTGCGCTTCCGCCGAACTCCCAGCTGTTAAGTTTCCCTCTCATCCCCCCCCCTACCCCCCCCCCCATCCTCCTCTTCACAACCTTCCCCGTTCCCATCCCCCCTAACCCTCCTTCCATCATCCCTTTGATTTCCCCATCCTCGCCCTCCACTGTCAAATACACGTCAATCCACCTCGCCAACCCCATTCCCATCTCCTTTTCAAATCCCCCCCCCCCGAGTTCGTCCTCCTCCCAAGCTTGGATCGCGATCTTCATCTGCCCCGCGCTCAGCCCCTTCGCCTTCCCTTCCTCTCCGCTCCCCTCCCTCTCCCTCCAAATCTCCACCGCCCTCCTAGCGCACGCCAGGCTCTCGTCCAGCTTCCCGCATCTCCTGCAGGCCTTGGCCAGGCTGAACCACGGCCTGGGTTTGCTGCTGCTCGCCGCATCGTCCCTCCGCAACCCCTCCTTGTAAAGGTCCGCCGCCAGCAGGTAGTGCCTAGCCAGCGCTGCTCTCTCAGCGAAGCAGCACCAGCCGGTGTAGTTGCTAAGCCAATCTTCCGGGCTCTGCATGTCCCCCTTGATCCCGTACACGACCCCCTCCCCCTCGCCTTCTGCGACGCACTGCCTAAAGATGTTGGCGTACGCCGCCCTGCTGGTCTCAAGGTGCTGCCTGCCGCTCGCCTCCCTCGCCTCCAGCCCCATCTCCACCCAATCCGCCTCTCCGCCCCCCCTCCCTCTCCCGTCTCCACCCAGCATAGCCTCGCCCCACTTCCAGTGGAGCCTGGCCATGTAGAATAGAAGGTCAACATTCGTCAGCACTCCCTCGGCGCCCCTGACCATGGCGTCGTATAGGTAAGCTTCGGCCTGCTGGAACTTACCCAGCTCCATCAGCAGCTCAACAACGGTCAAGCAGACTTGCCCCATGTCCGGGAGATTCCTCTCCATCACCCCCCCCCCGATCTGCCTTAACAAGCTCCCCAAGCTCATGGCCGCTTCGCTGTAAAGCCCCAAGCAGAGCTTCGTCTCAGCCGCCTTTATCCAAACCTTAATGTCTGTCGCGTTCTCCAGGTGTTTCAGTGCCTCCCCAAACGCAATGTCAGCTTTGACCAAGTGTCCCCTCTCCCCCCCCCCCCCCCCCTTCCCGTGTCCCGTCCCGTGCCACATTCCAAGGTGCGCCGTCGCCAGCCTCTTCCAGAACACGGCGTTCCCGTCGTACCCCATCTCGGCAGCAGTCTGCATCAGCAGGCAAGCGCACCGTTGGGCCCCTATGTCCGAGCCACTGTCGTTCGTGCAGAGCAGCCCGAGCATCGCAATCTGAGTGACGTCCTTGTCGTTCAGAAGCACCTGCTGGATCGCCAGCGCCCGTGCGGCCGGGCGCAGGCCGGCCTTCAGAACCTTCCACCGCCTCTCATTGTTGGCGTCCTGTAGCTTCCACTTTCCTATGAGTTCCTCCGGCCTCACGCTAAGCACCTTAATCTGGCACCCCACAAGCAACCCCCCTGCTGCACCAACCTTAACCTCCCCCCTCCTCTTAGCCCACTCCTCCCCCACCCTCTTCCTCTCCTCCTCTCCATAACCTCTCAGCACATCCCTCAGATTCCCTCTAACCGCGCTCGGCACTTCCCTCACCAGGAACGCGTCCGCCTCCTTGTGCATCCCTACCCTGCACATGGCCTTGATGACATTCCTGCTCGTCACAAGCTTCTCCTTGGCGCTGGCCCCGCTCTTCTCCTCGTTGACGATGTTGAAGGCGTGCCTGTGTAGGAGGAGGGCGAACACAGGCTGCGCGCAAGCCTCGCACCTCCTGGCGAAACGGGTCCACGTGGCGGGGTCCCCCAGCCAGCCCTTGACCCTCTCGTAAGGGTCAGTCTCCTCTACGTCCCGAGGGACAAAGTTGAGCTTCCTGGCGCTACCCTTGCTGCTCAATCTGCTGTCCCCCCTGCTCCCCCCCCTGCTCCCCAACTGTTTCTCCTCCTCTTGGAAAATTCCTTGAAATAGCACCAAGCTAAGATCGTCCAACCCCCCCTTGAACTTCACGAACTCCTCTTTAGGCATCTCCATGGCCATCGCCAGCTTATCATCCTCCCTCCTCTTGGCCGAGAACGCGTACAAGAAGGCGACCTCTCTCCTGGTCAGCCCGCATTTCCTTCCTACCTCGCTCTCCATCTCGATCGCCGCCCTCATTCCCTCCATGGCTAGGTAGCAACCGCTTTCCCCCCCACCCCAGAGCTGCAAGCTAGAGCTCAGGAGCAGGGCCGAGCTCTTGCGACCACCCGCGGAGGCACCTCCTAGCTTCATGAAGCCCTTGAGCCCCTCGACCGCCTCCTGTAACATCCCGTTGTAAACCTGGGCTCTTATTTTCTCCCACCAGCATTCTGGGTTCATGGCGTTCTCCTTGACGGCGAGGGCGGCGGTGGAGTAGTCGAGCCACATGCCGCTGTGGTACCTGCTTTCTCCCCCCTTGCTCAAGGAAGACCAAGCTACTGCCATGGCGCGCCTGAACCTGCCCCTCCCAACTGCTTTTCTCATGGTCCCGTTGCAGCCTTGGTTTTCCTCTTTCTTTTCCTCCCCTCCTTCCCCACTCCCTTCCAATTCCCAATCTTGCCCACTCCTCTCCATCAACATCCCCCCAACCTCTCTCCCCCCGCTCTTCCCCATGAGTATCCCCAAACATCCATCGTCCCAATTCTTCCAATCCCCTCCATCCTCATCCTTCCTCCTAACTAGCTCTAACCTAGCTGCATTCTTAACTCCAGCCCTCAGCCATTCCCATAGGACTTTCCTCGCAGTATTTCTACGTTCCACCCTCCATGGTTCAACCTTTCTGTTGAGTTTCCTTTTTTTAATGTCCATTTCAACGATAATGTCTTCTCCCCCTCCCTCTCCCTCTCCCTCTTGCTCTCCATCCTCCCCTTCATTACCCCCAATCCTCCCCGTCCCCGTCTTAATCTTGACAATCTCAACGACAAGCTCCTTAAGTCCCAATCCTAGCCTTCTTATCAAGCTTCCTTCCCCCAATTCCTCCTTCTCCTCCCTTTCAACATTCCCGACTCCCTTCCCACCCCCCTCCATCCAAAGCCCAACATCCCTATCGTCCTTCTCCCAAACTTGGCTTAAGGCGTGTATCCTCTTGTTCTCAAGCTTGAGTCTCTTCACCGTGTTTTTATCCTCCAGATCTCCTCTAAGCACGCTTACCGCCGCGCTGAGGGCCTCCCTTGCCCCCAACACGTCCCCCACCATCCTTCTGGCCCTAGCCAGGTGGCACCAGACGGCCTTGCTGGCGTTGCTCCTCTTTACGGCTTCTCCAAACATGTCCCTGGAGAGGATGAACATGTTCCCTAGGTTAGACAGCTCCCCGTAGCACAGCCACGTCCTGGCGTCGGCCAGCCAACCCTCAACGTCGGAGTACTCGGTGACGTTCATCAGCCTCTGCTTGGGGACCTCCATCTTTTGCATGTCCTTGAGCTTCTCAAAGACTCTCTCATACGCCATCCTGGAGTTCTCCCTCCTCGCTCTCATCGCCTCCCCCGCCCTGGTCCCAGGGAGGGGCAGTATCTCGTTATTTTCGTCGTACATCAGGCTAATCCTAGAGTCTTCGCTGATGGCGCTGTCTCTGTCCTCTTCGCTGTTCTCCTCCTCCTCCCCCCTCCCGGGCTCCCCGACGATCCGTGGGCTCAAGGCCTGGAGAGCCAAGCTCTGAGCCTTATAGGCCTCCTCCGCCTCCCTCCCCCCCCCCCACCTCTCGTTCATTCTCGCCACAAAGAATGCCATGTCAAGCTCAGTGAAAGGGTGAGGTGGGCCCTTCTCCAGGCTGTCCATCAGGTACGTAAGACCCTCTTCGTACTTCCGGAGCTCCCCAAGGAGCCCGCTGGCGCTCATCCCTACCACGGCCAGGGCCTCCCCCTCAATCTGAGGGAAGCTCCTAACTAGCGTCCCGAGCTGCTCGCTCCCATCCCCAAACTTCCCCATGCTGGTGTTGACCGCCACACTTTGAGCCCAGGCCATGGGGTCCCCCGCGACCCCGAGGTGTCCGAGGGCCTTGGCCCAGGCCTCCCTGGCCAAGACGAGGTGGAGCCTAGAGCCGCCAGACATGCCCTTGGCCTCGAACCAAGCCTGGGTATGGGCGGTGGCAAGCCTCTCGTAAAACTTCCCCGCGTTGTCCCCAATCTGTCCCACCATGCTCAGCTTCTGTAGAATGGTCGCCGCTACAACCGGCTCGGTATTTACTTTCATGAGCCCGATCCTTAAGGCCAGCTCACCAACCTCGCTCCCGGTGCCGACCTGGAGGTCCCCGACGAGTTTTTTCACGGCGGCACCAACGATGGCCTTCCTTATCCTCCCCCATCTCTTACTCACTGAGTCCGCCTCCGCGGCGCTAACCGGGGTATGGAAGAGTGAGTCCACCATCCCCCTAGGTGTGTTGGGCGCGCTAGACCTCCTAGGCGTCATGTCGTCGCCCCTTTGAGTCCTAGGGGTACCCACGGGGGTGGTCGCGGCACTGGGAGTTATGAGGGAGTAGCCAGCGAGCAATTTAGGGATGGGGAGAGACATCTCATCGTGGTACCTTGTGGTGGGATTGTCCCAGGCCTGAGAGGGTGGAGTGGATGTGCGAAGTTGCAGAAGTGGGGAGGGCGACGAGGGGTTATGATGGCGAAGTCGAGGGGAGTGGGGCGAGACATAGAAGCCGGAGTATATATTTTGCTTGAGGAGTGTTCCGATTGACCAATTCAACCCTCGCAACCCGTTCTTCGCTCCTAACTCTGTACTCTTGGTCCATTTTTCTCACCTCCAATATGGTCGCCATCTGTACGGAATCCTTCCTCTCTCCCTCCTCTGCGTACTCATCGGTACCCTGCAACGCCTCCAACAGCCACCGCTTGGCCCCCGGCATATCCCCGTACCTGGCGCAGCACTTTGCGGTGCCAAAGCAGAGGATGTTCCTCAGCCCCCTGCCCTCCATGGTGCGGTCACGAGCCAGGCCCTGGGAGTACATCAGGCCACCCAAGATGTAGTTACTGCCGAGGCAGGCTTTCTCGCCGAACCACCTCCACGTCGTGGCGGACTCTATCCATACGTTGAAGGTCTTGTTGACGTTGTGCTGCCCCATGACCAGCGGGCTCTTGCTCTGCACCAGGTTCGTGTAAACCGCAAAGTAGGCTGTGCTGGCAGTCTTCTTGAGCTGACCTCTGTCTTCGTCCGTTCCCCCAACCAAATTTACGCTCCACTCCTCGTAGAGCCTAGCCATGTAGAAGGTGAGGTCGATGTGGGTAAAAGGCGTCGGCGCCCCCCTGTTCATGGCGTCGTACATGTACGCGCGGGCTTGCTCGAAGTTGCCCATCTTCTGCAATATGGCCGCGCTCGTCAAGCTCACAGCACTCAGGCCCTTGTAGTTGGGGAAGGAACGGACGAGCACCCCCAAGGTCTGGGCGGCCCTCTCAAAGTCGCCCATGTGGGTCCTGACCATGCTAGCCTCCAACCAGCACTCGACCTTGCTAGCGTTCTCCAAGTGCTCGAACGCCTTGTCCCAAGCCGCGCTCGCCAACTCCAGGTGCGTCCTCTCCCCCGCGACCCCACCCGCTGTGTAGGCCTTGAAGTGGGATACTGCGAGCTGCTTCCAGAAGACTCCGTCCCCCACGTACCCACAGTCGGCCGCCCGCTGCAGCAGAGTCGCGGCACAGCGGTGCATGCCGTTCGACGCGGCACTGCTGTCGTGGCACAGCTTGCCCATGGTAACCAGCATCTTCAAAGCTACTGTCACCTCGTCCCTAGTCCGCAGCTCCAAATCGTCCAAGTTCTTCAAGTTTACGGTTGAGCTGGCGTACCCGCCCTTGGCATTCGCGAGGACAAGCTCCTCCTTGAGATCCCCCGACACATCCCCCTTCATAATGCTTCTCTTCATGCTGTCGGCATTCTTGTCGAGGTTCCAGAGCTCCCCCACGTAATCCTTGGCGAACTGCTTCCTTGCCGCCTCCTTTAACTTCCTCCTCAAGTGCTTCCACTTCCCGTTTCGGGACTTCATCTCCCTGATGGCCTTGAGCCTCTTGAGATCTTGGTCCTCCTGCCGGATCGCGGGTTTAGGCACGTACTGCTTCAAAATGTCGCTCACCGAGAGCATCATGGCAACCTTGAAAGGCATCATTCCGCCAGGACCGGTTGTGTTCCTCTGCTTCCTTCTGCCTCCTTTACTAGCGTCCGCCTGTGACTTCCACGCATTGCTAAGTTTGATCAGCTTAGTTTTCTTCACGCTGTCTGGCTCCTCGTTGACGGCCATGGTAAGCGCGTCGACGCTCCGCTCAAATTGGCCACACTTCCTGAAGCTCTTGGCGACTTTTACTGCGATTGCAGCCCTCTCAGACGCGCCTTGCTTATCTTTACCCCTCCTCCTCCTCTTGAGAGCCTGCTCATACAGGTCGGCGGCGAAAATATGGTGCCCAGCAGACGCGCAAGTGTCCGCAATCTTCAACCAAGTCTTATGGTCAGCCAACCACTCCTCTGCGTTCACATGCTTCGTCTTCTTGTTAATCCTCTTGCTCTCTTCACCCCCTTCCTTGTCGCCCCCAACCGCGATCTTGTCCTCCCACCCCTCCTCTTCCTCTTGAAGCTCCTGCAACTGGTTAAAGACAGCTAGATAGGCGGTCTTGGCAATGGTCATGCTTCGAACTTCACTTCCCTCCTCCTCTCCCGCCGTTGCCTCTGCAGCAGCAATCTTCCTCATCTCCTCCATCTCCTTGCTCTTTCTGCTCTTGCGCATGCTTCTCCGCAACGCCCTCGTCTCTCCCTCCTGCTTCTGCTGCTCGAACCAGCCGTGCTCCTCGTGGAGCCTTGCCATGAGGAAGGCCAGGTCTATGCTGTCGTAGTTCCCCGGCCCCCCGGCCATCCCCGCCATGCTGATCGCGGAAAACATGTACGCGATAGCCTGGTCGTAAACGCCTAGTGCTTTGAGGAGGCTGCTGCACACAAGGGCGATCCCGACCTTGTCGGGGATCCGGAAACTCTTCAAGATGGTCCCATAGGCATTCGCCGCTACTTGGTAGTCTCCCTTCGCCAAAGCCGCCCGAGCGTAGCACATCCAGCACTTCAGATCAGACGCAACAGAGAGGTGCTTCAGGGCCTTGTCCCAAGAGGTCAGGCAGTGCTCTAAGTGCACCTTCTCCCCCTTTCCGGCCCCGCAGCCCTGCTTCTCGTATACTCTCCAGTGGCACAACGCCCTCGTCTTCCAGAGTCTCGCCTCGGCGTTCTTCATCGCTTCCTCCCCTCCGTCCTCGTCCAGGCTATGCTCCTTCTTGACGATGTCCAGCCAGCCGTAGTCAAAAGCCTTGGCCAGAAGCAAGCAGGCCCCGACGAACATGTTCACCGTGTCGTTGCCCCCAGTCGTCTCGCTCGCGCAGCTGAAGCCAACGAAAGCAATGTTTTTGATCGTGACATCTCCGCAGTCCCTCTCCATCTTGCCGGCCATCTTCATGAGAGCGCCAAAGATGGCATCCTTCATGACCTCCCTGGCAACGCCCTTCACGCCCTCTCTCATAATCTGCCACCGTCTCCTTTTGACCATGTAGCCCTCAATATCTTCGATGGTGTGGAGACTTTTAAGGTCCTCGCTGCGATCGTGCCTCCAGTCGCCGCTCAGTTTCTTCCTATATTTGGCGACGATTTGGCTCTCCTTCTTGCCTACCTCGGTGTCGCCGGTCTTCGGCTTGTTGTAGTCGTCGATTGCGTCCCAGTCAATACTGAGCATAGTCTTCTCTCCGGCAACATACTTGTCAAGAATGCTGGGAAGGTCGGTATTGACCTCTTGTTCGAAAGCTGTGATCCTTTCACGGTCCTCCTCTGACCCTTCACTGAGCTCCGACCAGTGACTCAAGACATTCTCAAACTTATCCCCATCTTCTGTCGGGCATGAGAGTCCCTCCTTGCAAGCCCTTATGGCGTCCTCCATCTGACCGCACCTGCAGTGGGCTTTAGCGAGACCGAACCACAAGCTGACAACTCGCTTGTACTTGATCTTCTCCTTCTCAGCTACCTCGTCAGGAGAGAGCTTACTTTCTTTCTCCTCCTCTTCTTTCTCCTCCTCCTCTCCGTCGAACTGTTGGTCCACAAGCTGGGAACTTGTGTCCCTCTGCTTCCTCCTTCGCCTTCTTTCTTCCTTTGCCTCACGTTTCTTCCTCTTCCTAAGCTCCTTGCTCGTCTCAGACAAGGTAGAACCATCGCTGTCACTGTCGCTCTCCACATCGTCGGGAGTATCTATTTTCCTCGCCAACGTGAGCGCGTCTCTGTAAAGGTCAACAGCTAGCAGGTACTTCCCCCCATCAACAGCCCGCTTGGCAAAGGTTTTGTAGGTGTCTGGGTCATTAAGCCAATCCTCTAGCTCTACAGACTTGTCAACAAGATTGCTGTCCTTGAAGTTCTGCATAACTTTCATTCTTGCCTTTTCTGCCATATCCCTTCTCTCCCCTCCGAGGTCTTCCCCCTCAGTCTCCGTCGAGTCTTCATCTTCGCCGCTACTTAGGTCACTCCCATCCTCTCCATTATCCCCCTCGTCCTCCTCTTCTTCCCCGTTCGAGATCCGCTCCAGCCGCTCCCTCTCCTTCTCCAAAAACCGCTGCTCCTTCAACTCAGCCCTCCTCGCCCTCCTCTCAATCCTTGCAGTCTCTCTATCCTCATCAGCTTGGATGGAAAGCTTGTCGCAAATTCTCGCAATAAAGAAGAGCAAATCCATGTGGGTGAAGGGTGGAGGGAGCCTATTGGTGGACATGGCAGCCCTCGCGTATGCATAAGCCTGATCGTACTGCTGTAGCTGGAAGAGCAACATTGCAACGTCAAGCTGCACGGCTGGGAGGCCAGGAAACCCGGGGAAAGAGCGAATTAGGATGCCCAGCATCTGGGCGGCCCTCGGGTAATCTCCCAGACAAAAGTGGACAGTCGCAGCCTCCCTCCAGCAGCCGACGTCGCAAGCAACCCTGACATGGGTTAGCGCTTTCTCCCAGCCCCAAGAAGCGCGCTTCAAATGAATCCTCTCAGCCCGGATTCCATCCCTCATCCAAAGCTTGAAGTGGGCCCTGGAAAAATTGAGCCAAAAGTTGGCCTCGGAGTTGGGAACTTCAGGGTCACCCGAGTAACCTGCATCGGCAGCTTTCTGGAGAATGATTGCCGCGCAGCGGTCCATCTGGGGGGTAGACTGAGGCCCATTGTCCACGCAGAGAATGCCCATTTGGGCAAGCATGGCTCCGCTGTAGCCATTCTTGGGATTCTGCAGCAGCCGCATCTGGTAGTACCGCCTAGCCGCTCCTTTGAGCTTATCCCTGAGGGCCTCCCAGCGCACCACCCCTCGGGACCTGCCCCCTTTCCCCTTCGCCTTCGCCAACGCCTTGCTCCTAAGTTCTAGAGCTCTATTTCTGGCCACGAGGGCCGCCGGAACCTGCCTCAGGGTGTTTGCAGAGGGGATACAGTGGGCGTACTTATCTAGCATGGTTACAGGATCCATCCTCAGCTCGTCGTTAAAGTCCGTCTTGGGATTCGTCAGCTTGTCCAACCAGTTCTCGTACGAAGCGATTTCGTCCTTGAACTGCTTCTTGCCCTTGGCCTTGTACTTTTTTATCTCCCTCTGGTTGATCTCGATTGCTGTCTCCGCACTTTCAATGGCGGCGTCGACCTTTCCCGCCCGCATATAGGCGCGGGACAGGAAAATGTACGGTGCCGAGCGAAGAGGTTTGGGAGGATCCCTTCGAACTCCCTCAGCGTAGAGATCAGACGCGAGCAAATACTGGCGAGAGTACGTTGCCGCGTCGCCCATCTGCTTCCACGTCGTGTTGGAATTTATCCATCCCTTGGATCCCCCTACAGCCCATTCCGTCCTGAACATGACCCCGCCCCTCTCCTCCTCGAACTCATAGCACCTAGCGTAGCCCGCCTCGGCCTGGTCAAGAGCGTCAAAAGGCGCACGCTCAAAATTAGGGTTCTTGCTTCTGGCCCACTTCTCGTGAAGGCGGGACATGAAAAACATGAGATGCAGGTTCGTGAGTGGAGCCGAAGCGCCCGTGATAAGGGCATGGTGCATGTACATTATGGCCTGCTCGTAGTGTTGGAGCTGGGCCAGGACGGAAGACGCGTAGATAGAGGTGGAGGCTGAGTTTGGGTCATCAGGGAAAGACTGGATTAACTTGCCGAGGACATTGGCTGCAGTTTCGTAGTCTCCCAGGCGCTGGGACACCAAGGCGCACTCACTCCAGCATTTGGGATCCGTGGCGTTGCTCATGTAGTGCAGGGCCTGCTCCCATCCCTGAAGAGACCTCTCAAGGTGCAACCTCTCCCTCCCCCTGTATTCGGCCCCGGGCAAATGACCTCCGCCGCATTCCCAGCAGACGGTGTGGGCCCTCGCGTACTTCTTCCAAAAGTGACCTTCCCCACCGCAGCATTCAGAGGGGTCGAAGCCGTGGAGGATGGCCTTGTCTAGAAGTAGCACGGCAAGCCTGGTTAAGGAAGGGGTAGCAGATGAGCTCGAGTCGCAGCATGCGATGCCCAGTCTAACGATGGCATGAAGGTTGTTGGGGTCGAGCAGCAGCTGTTGCTTTAGGAGTTCGCGGGAGGCAGGCTTAAGTTTCTTCCGAAGGTACTGCCAGTTGGCCTTGGCCCGGATTTGCCTCTGCTCCTCGGTCATGTATTCCAGAACCCCCGACTTGCGGAAATCACGGGTACCTCGGGTCCTCCTTTCGCCGCTCTGCTTGCTTTTACTCTTCTGGACCTCCTCAGGTATGTATTGTTCCCCATCTTCCCATGCATTCTTGGTCCTCGTCTGCGATGAGCGTGGGATGATGGGTGAGAATAATGCTAAAAGCTCGTGTCGCCCTCCTCGGCTCGTCTAAACTCACATTGCGCAGCCTCCTGGCCCTCTTAGCCTCTTCGAGGAGTTCCTTCTCTTCTTCATCAACCTCGCCCATCGCGGCCTTCTGATTCAGCTCGGCAGCCTTCTTTGCGAAAGGGTCGTACATTGTAAAACCACGGGGCTTTTGGAGCTTGCCTGCTTTCTTTGACCTTTTCTTTAAAGATTTCGCGAAAGAGTCGTCGTCGGAGTCATCTGAGGACTCGGATGATGATGACTCCTCGCCCCTTAGTTGCCTGAGCTTACGAGCTTTTCTCTCGGCCTCCTTCTCCGCCACCTGCTGCTTGATCTTTACCTTCCTCTCGGCGAAAGTGAGTTGGTCCCACGGGACGATTTTTAGACCCATGAGGGAAATGGCTCCCTTCCTCCGCTTTTCGGCCTTCTCGGTGCTTAAAAATGTTTCCCAGGGAAGGTTCCCCATAGAGTCAAAGTTCCCGGAGAGGTCCACGGGGGGTGACTTCATGCCGACGGCCGCGCCTTTAGGGAGCTTCCTCGCCTCCATTTGTCCAACGACATCGGGAGCGTCGTACAAAGGCCCGTTCCATGGTTTGGAAAACCCCCTGGGAATAGCCATGGTCATATCACGCTTATTTTGGCGCCTCGCAGACGCTTCTATGTTGCAGTCCCTGGGAGAATACTTGTGGGTCATCTTCCAGTAAGCGTACTTGGTCATCTTGTTGTGCCTGCAAGTAGTGAGCCTGAGGCGAGGAGGCGAAAGAGGTGGGGTGGAAAAAGTATTTGTTAGAGGAAGTCACAATGGTCAAAATTGCACACAGTCGCTGTTTGTTCCTCCCTGTCTTTATTGTTCTCACCTCCTACCACAAATCTTGCAAATGACGGCGAAGCTAGACATAACGTAGCGGAAGACGATCCTCGCATTAGTCTTGGCGAACATGGAATTGTATTCGTACTCCCTATCTGCGGCGACGAGTGCCTTCTTCATTACGGGGAGGACCCTTTTAAGGTGCTTCTTTGGAATGAGCTGGTAAGGCAGCTTGAAACCCTTGGCCTCAACCAGAGCAGAGGCACCGCTCGCAACCAGGGCCTGGATTGCAAAGACGTCAGCGCTGAGGCACGCAATGTGGAGCGCTGTCATCCCCTTCAAGTCGACGATGTCAGGATCTGCGCCTTTGTCGAGCAGGAGCTTGGCCGGGTGGACCCTCACACCGATCCTCATAAAGTTGGCGGAGGACAGCGTTGAGCAGGCAAGGTGCAACGGCGTCCTGTTCATTGCGTTCATTGCGTTGATGTGGGCACTGAACTGAAGGAGAAGCTTGATCTGTTCGTAGTCCCCCCTGTGCGCCGCACGGTGAAGGAAGGTGCTTTTCATGGTGCACTTGTTCACGAGCTTTCTCGAAGTGGTGTAGGGCATGCAAGCAATACCGTTGGGGTCGACCCCAAAGTCGAGGAACACCTTCACGACGGTCGGCCACCCCGACGACATGGCGTAGCTCACGAGAAGGGGCGAGAAGGTGTCAGGGTCCTCTCCCCTGTACTTAAGTAGCTGCCTTATGTACGTCGCGTGCCCAAGATCGATCGCCGACTTGTACATTTGCTCCATCGTGAGGGGACCTTGGTCCGGGAGGGGGTCGATTGGCTTCAGGATGTTTCCCTTGTTAGGGTGGTAGGGGACAGAGTCGATCCAGAGCTTTGTTTTCCACTGTGTACGGGGTGGGGAGAGGAGGGGAGAAAAGAGAGGAAGGGCGAGCAAAAGCGATAGAGTCAGGCTGGTGTCCTGGTCAACGGTGCCGACTTTCGACGCTTCCCTTCCAAAGCTTTCTCTGATCCTCACCTGCATGACCCCTGGCTCAATGATGTAGTCGACGTGAATGGAGTTCTTGCCAAAGTACGGCTTAGGAACCTGGTGCATTGTGCGCTGGCGCTCAATCTCGGCCAGTTTTGCCATGCGGGCGGCCTCAAGCTCCGCCTCTGTCAACTTTGGATCAGGGTCCTTGTAAGTTGACCATGCCTTAAACGTCGTGCGTAGGAGACGCTTGTTGATCTTCAGCGAACCGAGGCGAATCTTCCAGGCTTCTCTACGAAGACGCAAGAACTGGGCTATTCCCGACTCATCTTGACGTTCTAGAGTAAGGTCGAGCTCATCTTTTGAGTCTTCCTTTGATAATGAATCAAGGGAACGGGAAGGTGACCCTCGATTTGACCTCCCGGAACGGACGGACGAGCCGGTTTTGCCGGGAGATGCACGACCACCACGCACCCGCCTCGTCCTGCGTTCAAACGAGGAAGAGTCCATTGTCGAGGAAGGGGGGGTTGGAAGGCAAAGAGAGCCAAGGGGCTAGGAATGCGTAGTTGACACTCAATATGGACCAAAATCGGCCAGTTGCGGTCGAGAGCGAGGGTTGGCTGTGTAGGGGTGTGATGTTCAGTCAAAGGACACTCAGCCTGCCTAAAAGTTCATAAAAGAGTCCCACTTTCACTTTCCCCTCATTTGATTCGACTGTCATAAACCCCTTGTGCGCCCCCCCCGGAGGGTCTGGAGATAAAAAAGAAGTCCGACAATAAGGCTAATGCGTTGTTTACAGCGACTATCTACAGTTTGATATTATTCACATGCTCGGCTACGGTGGATGTGTCTTCTTCTTTATCCTCATCCCCATCCCACCTTTCTTCTTGCATAGGTAGAAAGGTTCCACCCTTGCCATCGCGGATTCCGTTATATATGTAGAGGCGGTTTGATCCACACACCGCGAGTGTGTCTGTGGTCGGTGACCAGGAGAGGTGCAGAACCTGGGGCGTAAGGGGGGGAAGGGGGGGGGGGGAGGAGTTTAGCTAAGCTGTAATAGTATAGTAGTACACAACTCCAACGCGAAGCAGACAGACCAACACCTCCCACACAGACAGAGCGATACCCTTCACTCACCTTCTCCGAAAAATTAAAATCAGTCGCTGTTTGTGAACGCTCCATATGCTCTGTGCCCATTCGAACCTCAGACTCCATCTTGCCAGTGCTGGCATTGAAAACTTTGAAAACCCCGTCGTAGCTCCCAGACCCTACAAACATTCCATCCCCAGACACGCAGCACTCGAACTTGTCGAAGATACAGTCGTTTTCGTAAAGCTGCACGAACTTGGAGGTTAGGTGCTGCTGAAGTGGAATGGTGAGCACCGGGGAGGACTCCATGTTGACGTCCCAGAGCTTTAGCGTCATGTAATCTCTGCTGACTATGTAGCGACCGTCGGGCGAGAACCGCGCGTCAGATATCGACGCGATGATCTCGGAGAAGAAGGACTTGTCGGAGCCAACCTCGACAGACTGCTGCAACACCTTGGATTGGGTGTCCACGAGGGCCCTGGCCCGTAGGTCACCGAGTTTTATGGAGCCCTTGGAGCTGCTGTGTATCATCATGTGGCAGTGGGAGGGGTGGAATTGGCAGGACGTTATGACCTCGGTCAGGTCCTCCATGGAGGGGGGTTTAATGTCGACTATGTTGAAGCACTCTTCCTGCAACGGCGAGAGTAGCGACAGCGAGAGTAGCGACGGCGAGAGTAGCGACGGCGAGCGAAAGCGTTTCATTAGAATGTAGTTATGGGAGCTCTTTTATCCGTAGCTGAAACCAGCCCTACAGCACGGCTTGGCACCCACGCAACATGAGACACCACCCCCACCCCCCCCCATACTGTCTCACCTCGATCTCGTGGCTCCAGAGGTTGATGCGAAGGTCATCGGCAGACACGAAGGTCTCGCCGTCCGAGTTCATCGAGATTGAGTTAATATGGTAGTTGTGAGCGTTTGCGTACGTGCGCCTAGGGGTCGCTACTATTGTTCTAGAGTCTTGAGCCTTGGGAGGAAAGAGGGAGCCCTCGCTCTTCTCCCCGCTTAATCCTACCCTCCTCTCCCCAACCTTCCAAAGCTTTACTGTCTTATCGTTCGTCGAAAGCAGGAAGACTGCGTTGTTCGTCGGCGGGAGGAACTGAATCTGGTTTATGCGCTCCTCAATTTCCAGAGACTTTAGATAGTCAAAATCAGACTCGTGTGACTGGAACTCCGCATAAGGCTCGTAAATCGCCTCCTCGGCCTTCTTAAATATTACTATTCTACCCCCTTTGTCCCCGGTGGCCAGGTATTGCCCTGTGCCATCAAACTGACAAGCTGACAGTGTATCAGCTGTTTTTTTGGAGCAAAATCAAGCGTAAATAGGGACGGGTTGAGAGATATTACAGAGGAAGAGGAGGTTACAGACACATGGAAATGTACAATGACGGCAAAGAAGCGAGGGAGGAGAGTCAGCTCAACTAGTTCTCGATCGTTGTTTGGATATTTTGGGCTTTGCATGGGCATCATCTCGCACTCGCCGCATTCAAAGCTCCAAAAAAATGAAAACTCTAACTCACCATCGTTACCCTCCTCGTAACCCCCAATCTCCCCAAAGCACTGGCTCAAATAAAGTCCAGGCTGTGACCCGTCCATCCTCCCGGGCTGGCTCTTTGTGATCCAACTGGGGGCGTCTCTAGGGCCCGTCCCTATTCTATCCGGGTACTAATTCCTATTTACTATCTATATCATGCAGCGTACCCGTCGTTATCGACAAGCTTCGCTAAAAATAATTGAAGAACTGGGGGTAGATCCAACCAAACCACAACCAGTATTCCTACTCAAGACACGTGGGAAGAACCTTACTAGTTAGTAGTTTGAAAATAACACTTTCAAAATGGACGTAACGCGACTTTTCAATTCAACCGCAGAAGGCGAGCTTTTATACGGAGGGGCGTCGGCGAAATGACGCAAATAACGCGCTTCTTCTGTCTTTCGCTTATTAAAAGCTCTGATAACCTCTGACACCCTTTGGAAAGTGCCTCCTTTAAGCAAATTCGCAATACAGGACTATCACGGCATACACAAGAGAAACTGAGAATTATATTTTGCCGTAAAACCTTTCGGTAATTTTAGGAATTTTTCCTCTTTCTACTGGATTTCCATTCCGGAATCCGAAATTCCAAATTTTTAAGGCTCAAAATAATTTATCAATGTTGGCCAGGATTGGAGAGAGGTGAGCCGACGCTGGGGTGCTGTAAATACGCGCCGCGCTCAGTTGTCTACCTTGACCCCGTTGCTTTGTGGTTGGGGCAATCTCCCATGGCTTCTCACGAGGGATCGTCTTGTGGCATCACATTGTGTGGTTCATGCTGATGTTACGTCGACAAGAAGGGACAGATTGCGACGAACTGCTTAGTTTATCCTTTCTACTTCCATCAACTTCGAAATCTAACACGATAAGCTCCTGGGAAACCCACTTCTCTCCCTCCTCCCCGCAGCTTCGGCTCAGCTTCTGCATATGTCACGCAAACTGCTTTCGACCTTACCGACCGGGTGCACAGCACGCTACTTGAGATCGACCAGACGGAGAAGGAGCTACAGTCTGGGAAGGCGAACTGGAAGGGGGACGTGGATGGGATCAGGGACGTGGTTGTGGAGGTGAGAACAGACAAGAGTGGAAGAGCGAAGCGCGGAGGATCGAAGCACGGATGGGCGGAGCGCTGATGAGCACAGCGACGACTTTGGTCCCATGTATCTAATTCATTCGCTCCTCGCTTCGCTCATCGCAGTGGAAGATGGAAGTGGAGAAGATGGGTCGGGAATACCAAAGAATCGTCGTGGAGAAGGAACTAGAGGTTGAGGAACTGAAGAAGAAGCTCGCCGCAGGCAATAGCGAATCAAGCATCCCCGCGGGCCCCGTGTCGGAGGCTGATCGCCTGAACCGGGCCCTCGGGGACGACTCTAGCATCCTCTATGCTGTCGAGCAGCTGAAGCTCGAGAACTCCGTGCTGGAGGACACGGTGTCAGCATGGGAAGGCAAGATGAAGTCCCTGCTTCGCTGCAAAACGGACGACGCGGTGGAGAAGAGGAAGATGCAGTTCAAGATCGAAGAAATGGAGAGGGAGATGGAGAGGAGGCTTGAGGCCGAGAGGAGGGGCAGGGAGGCCTCAGATAGCCCGAGGAAGAGCAGCATAGGGGGAGCGAAGAGGGGGGGGGCGGATGGGACGGAGTCGGAAGCCTCCTCCTCCAACGATGAGACAGTAGACAGCCTTGTGCAAGAATACACCCAGCTCGTTTACTCCACCCAGGTGAAGGAGGACGAGCTCAATAAAACAATCGGGGAGCTCAAGAGGGCCGTGGAGGAGCTCATGGTGAAGAATCAGGCCCAGGAGAGCAATATATTGATGCTCATGCAAAAGGGAGAGGAGGGGGGCGGAGAGGCGGCGCGGGGGGGGACCACTGGGTGGGGAGAGAGGGAAGCCGAGCTCAGGAATAGGGCCGAGAGGGCCGAGGAGGAGCTCAAAAGGGTGCGGGAGAGCAAGGAGAACGTTGGTGGGAGCGGCGCAGCCGAGGCGGAGGCGATGAATGCAGAGCTGGTGGGCATGAAGACTAAACTGCTGGCAGCGCATGAAGAGATTCAAAGGGCAAGAGCAACCCTCCCTCCTCCACCTCAGCAGCCCCCTGAGGAGGGAGCACTCGCAGAGCTCAAGAGCCAGCTTGAGAAGGCGGAGGCCGGCAAGGCTGAGGCCGAGGGAATGAGGGAGAACCTAGAGGTCGAGAAGAAGTCCATGAAAACAGAGATCGACGTTTTGAACGAGAAATTCCTCGCGCTTGTGAGCGAGAAGGAGGCTGCTGAGGTTAATGGCGGCAAAGCGGAGGCAAGATTAGGGTCGCTAAAGGTGGAAGTGGAGAAGCTCAGGGAGCAGCTCAGGGTACTCGAGGAAGAAAGGGGCCACCTGGCTAAGGAGGCAGAGGCCATGTCCTTGGGGGGAGACGAGAAGGTGCAAGCGTTCGAGAAGGTCATCAAGGATTTAGAAAGCGAAATGGAGGGGCTGAGGGCGGAAAAGGTCAAGGCGCTAGAGGAATTGGAGGCACAAAAAGATGGGGAGCGGGAGAAGGCGCTGGAGGAGCTGGGGACGCAAAAGGACAGGGAAAGAAACAAGGCGCTGGAGGAGCTGGGGGCTGAGAAGGACGCGGAGAAAAATATGACCCTTGTAGAAATGATAGCCGAGAAGGACGGGGAGAGGGAAAAGGCGCTAGAGGGATTGAGAGCAGAGAAGGACGGGGAGAGGGGAAGGATTAGTGAGGATCTTGGAGCAGCAATGGACGGGGAAAAAGAGAAGGCTGCCAAAGCTTTGGAGAAGCTAGGGGCCGAGAAGGATGAGGAGAAGGGGAAGGCGCTGGCTGATCTTACTTCGAGCAAGGATGAAGAGAGGGAGAAAGCACTTGCTGAACTTGCTTCGAGTAAGGATGGAGAGAGAGAGAAAGCGCTCGCTGAACTTACTTCGAGCAAGGATGGAGAGAAGGAGAAGGCGCTGGCTGATCTTACTACGAGCAAGGATGGAGAGAAGGAGAAGGCGCTGGCTGATCTTACTTCGAGCAAGGATGAAGAGAGGGAGAAAGCACTTTCTGAACTTGCTTCGAGTAAGGATGGAGAGAGAGAGAAAGCACTTGCTGAACTCACTTCGAGTAAGGATGGAGAGAGAGAGAAAGCACTTGCTGAACTCACTTCGAGTAAGGATGAAGAGAGGGAGAAAGCGCTCGCTGATCTTACTTCGAGTAAGGATGGAGAGAGGGAGAAAGCGCTCGCTGAACTTACTTCGTGCAAGGATGGAGAGAGGGAGAAAGCACTTGCTGAACTTACTTTGTGCAAGGATGAAGAGAGGGAGAAAGCGCTCGCTGAACTTACTTCGTGCAAAGATAACGAGAGGGAGAAAGCACTTGCTGAACTTACTTCGAGTAAGGACGAGGAGAAGGCGACGGCTCTTACAGACCTCACGATTTCCAACGACGAAGAAAAGGTGAAGGCGCTCACAGACCTCACTGCCACGAAGGACGAAGAGAAGGCCAAAGCGCTCACAGACCTCACTGCCACCAAGGACGAACAAATGCTGAACGCTATCAAGCAGGAGCAAGAGGTACTTGCCAAGACAAAAGATGAATACGAAAAGAAGATCAACTGGTTCCAGGAGAAGACGACAAATCTGGTGGCAACTCACAAGGAGGAAATTGGGAAACTCACCGAAGAACTCACCACCATCGAAGCCACGTGCAACGAGAGACACAGGATAGCCATGGACGAAGCGGCCGCCGCGGCGCTGAAGGAAAAGGAGGTCGCCGTTGAAGTAATGCGCCAGTCACAGCTCGACCAAATTGCCTCTGCCAACTCAGAGAGAGACGAGTGCAAGGAACTGTACATGAAAGAGGCGGCCAGGCGCAAGGCCGTCCACAACAAGCTCATAGAGTTGCAGGGCAACATCAGGGTGATTGCCCGCGTCCGACCAGTCGTTGAGGCAGAGAAGAATAGCGGGACCGAGGGCAACAAGGAGGTCGTCGTTTGCACCACGTCGGAGGATCTCGTCGTGCACAGAGACATCACCACGAGGACGAGATTCGAGTTCGATAGGGTTTGCGACCAGGACAGCTCACAAGATGACGCCTACGAGCTCGTCTCCCCCCTCGTTACTTCAGTTCTCGACGGGTACAATGTCTGCATCTTCGCTTACGGACAGACCGGCAGTGGAAAGACCTACACGATGGAAGGCCCATCGGAGAACAGGGGTGTTAATTACAAGGCCATCGCAGAAATGTTTAAGGTCGAGAAGGAGAGAGAGGAAGACGTAACGTACAGTTTCAGGGTCAGCATGCTCGAAATCTACAACGAGACCGTGAGGGACTTGCTCAACCCAGCTGTAGACGAGTTTAAGCAGCCCAAGGTGCTCAACATTAGAACTACGGACGAGGGCAACATAGTGCAGGGGCTCACCGAGGTCATCGTCAACGACGAAGCGGAAGTCTTTGAGGCCATGGGGAAAGGCACCGTCAACAGGGCGGTCGGGAGCCATAGCATGAACCTCCACAGTAGTAGGAGCCATCTCATCGTGAGCGTCAAGGTCAACGGCGTGGACAAACACAATGGCGTCAAGAGCAAGGGGAAGCTCCACCTGATTGACCTCGCCGGAAGCGAGAGGATCGGCAAGACTGATGCCACCGGGGACAGACTTAAGGAGGCGCAGGCCATCAACAACAGCCTCAGCGCGCTGGGGAACGTCATCAATGCGCTGGGGGGCAAGAAAGCCGCACACATTCCTTACAGGAACAGCAAGTTGACATTTTTGTTGGCAGATAGCCTGGGGGGTAACAGCAAGGTCATGATGTTTGTTAATTTGAGCCCGGTCTTCTACAATATGGGGGAGAGCTTGTGCAGCTTAACCTTCGCGAGCAGGTGCAGGGCGGTGAATTTGGGGAATTCCAAGAAAAACGATGATAAGGACAAGAGAGAGATCAAGAGATTGCAGAACATTCTTAGGACGAATGGGATCAGCTCGAAATTAAAGTGAAAATATACATATGCAAGAGGTCGAATGGAAAACAAAATGCGTCTGGTTTTTATATACTGTATCCTGGGGTTGATGCTAATGTCTTTTCAAACGAATGAAGAACACCCCTCCCAATACCTACCAAGCTACTGAAAACATTCGTCTCCACTTCGAAGTCGATCCTGCATATGGGACGCTTGGTAACCCCGTTGGAGTACACTTCCGTAGCGATCAGATGCGCGCACTAAAACAAATCCTTCTCCATGCTTGCTGTCCTCAGAACTCATCTACTCTATCGCTCGCACCGCAATCTTCTCTGCCATAATAAGCTCTCCAACCAAACCATCCTCCTCCAACAACACCCTGCAAATCTGTTGTCTTCCACCCTCGCTTGGTCCTCCACCGCCTTGACATTCTCCACAGCTCTCGACCCCTTGTTGCAGTCCTGAAAACTTTCAGAATTCACTAGATGTCGTTATTATCGGCATAGAACGTTTGATTATTAAGCTAGCTAGATAATCCCATCCCTAAACGACGTATCTAAGGATGAGTGATGGTGAAAATCAGTGTTGAAAGAATTTGCCAATTTTTGGATCATTTTTCGACTCCAAATTTACGCTTCATTGTCCAATCACGTGACAATTGTTGGACTTGCAAGTCTTCTTTATCGCTATATACCATATTCATAGCCTTAAAGTACCTCATCAGAAAAGGAAAGGGACAATTTCACTTTTTTTTTTTTTGGGCCGAGCATCGACTTCCCTCCGATGACTATTAATGGTCTTCACGAGGTCCTTCCGAAGGCAGTTCACCTTTCCTTTACCAAGATGGATCCTCTATCTACCTCTCCGTTCACTCTTGCAATCGACGCTCCCCAGATCCTGTTTGCATCCTCTCCGATCTCCTCCCATCACTCCAACCATCACCTTCACCATTTGTTCAGGAAGGCACATCAGCTGATAATGATTGGCGTCGTGCCGATCTTCTGCTTCGACGGTAAGGGTCCTTGGAGGGCGGTGCGTCGTGGGCTCCAAGTGAGCGACGGAGGTTCAGCGAGGTTTGATAGACAGCAGGAGGAGGTAAGATGATGATGGGCAGTTGCAGTTGCTGGTGCTCCGCTTGACGTTTGCTCGAAGCCATCAGCCTTTTGTACCCCCCCCCTCCTCCCTCCCCCCTCCCCCCTCCCCTCTCACCCCTCCCCCTCCCGTCGATCGTCGATTTTCCGCGCTTCCTCCCTCCCTAAAGGCTGCCTCCCTCCTCAAACACATGGGGTGCCCCGTCCTCTTCAGCGTAACGACCGCCGAGTCTCTAGCCTCCCACCTGAATCATACCGGATTAGCCGACGCCGTCCTCTCAAACGACGGCGACTGCTTCGCCTACGGCGCCCAAACAGTCTTCTTCAGCATTGACAAGCACGGGGGCGAGGGCCTCAAGGCTCCGTTCGTCGTGGGGGGGAGGGAGTGGGGGAGGGAGGACTTCGTGGCTTTCGCATGCCTTACTGGAAGCGACGAGTTCGAGGGGGTTAAGGGGGTGGGGGGAAAGAAGGCAGAGAGATTCTTGAGGGCCGCGGGACGGGACCCGCTGGGGGTGCTAAAGAAGATGGGGGAGGGTGGGGAGGGAGGGAAAGACGGAGGGACAGGGGACGACGAGGATAACGAGGATAACGAGGATCTCCGACAGGCCAAACTATGCGTCCTTCGTGGTATCTCAAAGTCAGCATCCAAAGCCTCACAATTGTTCCCTTCAACTCAGGCGATATCTCACTACCTTAATCCCCCCATACCATCGTCTCTACCGATCTCGCAATGCCGCCCCTCAATGAATGACATCCTCGCGTTCCCCACTCCCTTCTTCTCTCCTCCCCCCCCAAGCTTCACCGTTCCCAGTATCCAAGCCGCCTCCTCTGTACCAAAGGCTCAAGTCAAAGTAAAGCTAACCCACGCCGTCGTCAAGCTCGTTGCTCGGTACGACCTGATCCACGGTAGCAGGAGGTCATCCCGTGATCTTTGGAGTATCACCTGCTCACGCGTAACGGGTTCGTGTGTGGTCGACGGTGTTGGTTACTTCAACGTTGTCTGGTCAGCCGTCGGTAGACTAGGCTCTGCGGAGGAGGGTAGGACGTTCGAGTTTGAGAGCAAGGAGAGGAGGGAGCTGGTGGAGAGAGAGTGCCCGGAGGTTGCGGAGGAGTGGGAGGGGAGGAAGAGGAGGGAGGATCAGGGTAAGAACGGGGGACTTGGGGCGAGGGAAGGACTTTTTGGCATTGGGGGGGGAGGAGGAGGAGGAGGAGGAGGAGGAGGAGGAGGAGGAGGAGGAGGAGGAGGAGGGAAGGGGGGGGGGAGGAGGGTGTTCCCTGGTGACTCGGCGAAGGAGATTGATGACGCTGGAGACGGGTCGGGGGGGGGAGGGGGGGGTCGGTACTTCAGGGATTTACTGTGTAACATTACCAACGAAAGCAGCGACAGGACGAAGATCAAGAGGGGTAAAAAGAAAGGGAAGAGCATGGACGTCATCAGTTTCCGAGGCCCGACAGGTGGGGTCAAGAAGAAGTCAAACAAGCTGGGTCTCCGTAGAGCAGGAGACGCATGCTGGGGTGATGCCGCGTCTAAGTTCACGCACAGGGTATTCTCACCTGATAAGGACGCGAGGGGATTGCAAGGGAGGAGAGGGTGGGAAGGTAAAAGGGGGTGGGGGGTGGGGAGACGAGCAGGAGGAGGAGGAAGAGGAGGAGGGAGGGAGGGGGAGAAGGATGGAAGGGAAGGAAAGAAGTGAGGAAAGGAAAGGAATCAAGAGAAGGGGAAGCGTAGGTGCGGGGGGAGGGGGGAGGGACGGGGGCGTTACTACATAGAGGGTGTGCATGGGGCGTGTGGGGCTTTTGCTTTTGCTTTTGCTTTTGCTTTTGTTTTATAGAAACTCATTTAGTATCTTTTAATCCCCCTCAACCCCCCCCCCCCTCTTTAGTATAGCACGATCTTGCATTGTTCCCTCTTAACCATGTGTTCCTTAACGAGCGTCATAAGGTCCCTCTGGCAGTCCCTAAGCGTCATCACGCTGAATCCCTTCTTGTCCTCCTTCATGTCCATGATGACCAGCCTCGTATCGTCCATTTTAAGCGCCCCCTCTTCAGCCAGCTTCAGGAGGCGGCTGGGCGTCCCTACGGCGACGGGGTGGGGGGAAGATAACATGGCAACCTGCTCTGAGATGGACATGTTCTTACTGAAAAGCTTGGCGATGCGGACCTTCAAGGGCTTGAGGAGCTGGAGGATGGCGCAGGAACGCTTGGCGGAGGAGGATATTATCAGGATTTGTGGAGAGGGGGAACGGTGCTTCTTTAGCACCTTGGAACCTCCAGAGGAGGGGGAGAGGACAAGGGAACGGAAGAAGGTTAGGAAGTTAGGATCGGTGTCTGGGATTGGGGCTGAGGGTGAAGTCGAATCATCGAGGTCGGCTGTTGGAGGGGGCTCAACGAGGTTGTCCTCAAACCTAGACTCTGGGAGCTTGGAGGGGACAGAGCCGTCCTCTGAAGCTAGTGTGGAGCAGTAGGCGGCGTTGAAGAAGGCACACTGCTGAGCGGTGGTGGCGGAGGAGATAGTACGACCCGTTTGTATGAGTAGCTGCGCGTCCGAGAGCGTGGAAGGGTCTCTTTTCTTTTTCTTTTTCTTCTTTTTCGCTGGTGATGATTGTTGTCCTGATTGTTGCAGGATGTGGGTATTGTTTGTTGTATTTTTTCTCTTTTTATTGTCGTTGGTTTTGCTGCTGATGTCTGCGTCGTCAATGTTAGCGTGTTTGTTGTTTTGTTCTTGATTTGTTGTGTTCCCTTTTTTGCTGGTCGAGGTGGAGGTTCCCTTTTTTGGTTTTATACCATTACTACGATCTTCTATATCATCTTGTACATCAGGTTCTATATTTCCAACGCTAAAATCAAAGTAATCATCATCAAGATCATCTCCCATAGCTTTATTTGAGTGTCTCAATTGGCCTTTTTCTTGGTTGGATTTCTGAGAGAAGAAAATATATTTTGAGTGTTCCTACTTTAGTTACACGTTTAGTTTTTTTTATTTACTCGAGGACCCAGCAGGCGTGTTATATCGTTGAGCTTCTGCTCCAGCCTCATGATTTTGAGATTCTGCTCATCTACGATATCTCGTAATTCATTTACTTCTTGGTTTCCCCCCTCAACATCCTCCCCACTTCCCCCCCCCTCTTCTCCCTCTTCATCTTCCTTGAGGTACTTCTTCTTCTTCATGAGCCGTCTCAAAAAACAGTACAAGCATAAAAACTAAGGAGAGCGAAAAGCGAGGAAGCAAAGGAAGGGTCATCAATATGAATTAGAAACTGCGACGAACGTTGGGAGCAGTCTACCTCTTCGTGGCTCACCTGAAAGACGATCGTCATCATAAAAAATCCTCCGAGGAAGAAAACGCCCTCGGCGAACAACTTGCCTTTCAAACTTCCCAAACCCAAGCTGATGAAACCTTGAACGATCGAGCATAGCAAAATTGCGCATTCAAGCTTACTGAATTTAAACTCAACCACGTCTTTAGCTGTTGTTTTCGATATTCTCATGAAAATTTCACCGACGATTAGACACAGCAAGAACGCTGCGCCTTGGAACAAGGCTACGGTGGCTTCTTGGTAGCCGTCAGTGGACAGCTCTTCCGCTTTGAATCTTCGGAAATCATGGTAAGTCAAATATTGAGTAACGGTCGTAGGGAGAGGGTTCTCCGAGATTTCAGAGGCCCATTCGACGGCTTCTTCATAGGTCAAGTGAGTGGTTGGAGTCTTGAAGAGAGGAAGCTCGACAATGTCGACTTTCATGTGGCCGAGAACGTGGTTGCCGTCGAGGACGGGTGTGTCGTCGGCTGCAAGACTTCCAAAGCATTTGTACTCAGTGTTGCCCACTCCGTACGAGCCTTCGGTGTAATTGCAGAGGGGGGTGTATTCGGCGTACTCGTTGTTGTAGAAGAGGACCTCCACGTAGCCGGACATCTGATAAACTGCGAAATAATACACCACAGGAGCTGCAGACGCGAGGTGCGTCAGCATTTGCATGGAGTTTTCGATCGTCTTTGTTCCGTAGTCTCTTTGCATACAGCGCTGGGACAATTTCAAAATGTTATATAAGGGCGTGGAAACAAATATGGAACCCATTGCAATCACAGACACGATGGTTCTATATCCCTCGAATGTCCTGAAAGACCATGGCGAGAACATGTTACTCGTGGCGAGCCCCCATGGCAGCGCATAGCAAGCCACCCGAAGAGGCCAGACGATTTCCGAATGCAAAGTGGTGGCCCAAACTAGGATAATGATAAATACATACATGAGCATGAACTGTGCACTTGACTGATTGCTGTTTTGATAGCGAGCACAAACACAGCTTACGCTGATGATGAATAACATTGCATACACCAAGCACCAAGCGAACTTCCTCATGGTCGCGAGGCTGATCTCAGACAAGTTTCCTGATGGCATGTTGATACTCATGTCTCCGCCCAACGCCGACATTGTCGCAGTGCCGGCAGCGGGCGTCTGGAGGCCGTCTGGATTTATGTTGGGGCTAGGCATCTGATCAAATGAAAAGGCATGATTGTTTTCGGAAGCTTTGGCATGGTTATTGTTTTTGGAAGCTTTAAGGCGCATCCGAGACGTAGGGGTAAGAGGCGTAAACTCGGACTCGTCATCATCCGCCGAGGGGGAGATTTGGGGTCGACCCTTAGCAGCGCTGAACATCAGAGAGCAGTTGATACTAATTTGTGGTCTGTGGTTCTTCAGTCCGAATGTCCGAATGTATGTCCGAATGTCCGAATTCAGCAGATTCTGCTAGTAAACTTAACGATCCCTGTTTGCACTTAGCTTCTCTTGTCGTTGTTTTGGGCACCCCCATGAGTGTCGTACCCGCGGCCGATATTCCTCTTGTCGATGCACAAATGTCCCATGAAAGTGTTGCAAGCTCCAGTTCGCCAACTGCACCTCAAACGCCTTCGAGGTCATCTCTTGGAACTGAGACTGATGCTGGATCCACAGCTCAAAATAACTACCTTTTCGACCTCTCCCGTGCTTTGAATAATCTAATTCAGCGATACGCAGACCGCGCAGTTGTGGCTGACATTCCAGGGCTCCAGGACAATGGTGGGGAAGTTTATCATGAATCTGTAGCAACAATTATCGTAAGGAAGGTGGAGAAGAGGGTGGATGAAGAGAGGAGGAGGGTGGAATTTCGCGAAAATAGAAAAAAACGGAGAACGGCAGCCGTGCAGATGGAGATTGATCAACAACTGGTAGGAAGGATGAACAGTTCGACTGGGTTTCGGGTTGGTGAGAACGGCGATATAGACGTGCGCGACACGTTCGTGGATAGGCTTGGCTTCCCTGAGGAGGGGTTCCTGGATTTCGCGCTATCCGTGAGACGTGCTCTGTGGATTACGAGCGTGTGCATGAGCAAGATGCTGCTTGTTACGAGCATTTATGCTGCTGCTCTTTGGGGTGTTGCATCTTTTGCTGCATCACTCTTCGAGGGGGTTACTGTAGACGATGCAGCTGTGGCACAATTTGGGATTCCATTTTCAAACTTGACGCACACACAAGCCGAACTTTTCGACGATGGATTAGTCGAGGATCGGTTTGAGCGAGGGTGAGTTAATCATTCGCATCAATCTATTATCTCCTTCTCCTTTCTTACTGTTACTCTGTTACTCATAGGTCAAAGGTTTTGCTCGGCATTGCCTTTTCAATGTTTTTTGGCCAACTTTACGCGGTAAGTATCTTCATCGGCATGCCATCCACCTTTGGATTTCTCCTTTCTATTCCCTATATAGTTGGCTATTCTGCCGTAATTTTCGCGTTTGACGTTTTGGGTGTTGGATTATTTCCGCCTTCTTTATTCGCCGTACTCTCTGCAGTTAGCGGAACCGGCGGCCTAATTTGTTTGATTTTTAACTTCAGTGAGACACACGACGAAAGAAATGGCCAGCATACCCTTGCTGCCTTGATGGCAGTAGAAAGACTGTTAGGCGGGCAAGAAGTGGCAACAACTCAGCAACGCGAGAAAAAAAAGATCTCACGAAAGGAAAAGCTTTTCATCTCTATCAAATTGGCAGCGCCGATGTTGTTCACAGCCTTAATCCTACTATTTCTCATCATCGGAATATTCACAGCTTATCGAGCTGTTGACCACATCGCACTCAAAGTTTTGGTGGCATTATTTGCACAGTTGATTAAAGTTGCGGGCAATAAAGTCATCGTGTGGCTTTGCACAATGGTAGCAGACGATTGTGACCCTTTCATCAATGAAGCAAACCTCTTCGTTTATGAGTACGCTACTGCTCTCCTCTGTAGATTCCTTCAGATCTCATTGCCTGATCAGAACATTGCGATAGGAGTAAGTCTACTCGCAGCGCTCCTGGAGATGGGGTGCCGAAACTTCTATTTCCTGCTGTACGTCAAGGCGGCCCTAAAGAGCAGTGCAACGTTTAACAAGGAGGAGTGGCGCAAGTTTGCCATCAGAGGAAAGATGCGGGTAGCGGACGCGTCGAACGATATGATTGTCGAATATTTGTCAACGATAGCTGCTGCGCTATCACTATATTATTTCGGACCCACGGGGGCTTTCTTGTTTGCTGCTGACGAAAGCGTGTCAACAAACACGATTGTAACTATCGTCGGATTTCAGCTCATACCAGAACTGGTCCTCGACTTTTACTGGTAAGTTGTATTACAGTAGGGCACCTCGTCACTCCTCTCATTTTTCGTGCGCTTCACTCGGTGCAGCACATTCATTGAAGTCTTCGGCGGCTTGAGTAAAATACACATCGCCCAGTGGAGTTTCAGAGCTGGAAAACGTATAAATCACCGCAACAGATTTTATCGTTGGGGGGACTTCCCCAAATGGTTTGTATTGAAGCTTTTTAATGCGGTGCTATTTCTTGCGCTGTGTGTCGTAGTGTGTTTGAAGCATAAGTAAAGTGGAGATATATATATAAATATTTTTTAATTAAAGGAAGTCTTCTTTTTGACAGAGGATCCAATCTGGTTCGAATTTTGAGGGAGTGAAATGGAACCTTGCAATCTATTTACTGGACAAATTCGATAAATACAAGAGTTCATGTCGTATGTGCCGGTACCTTCTGATGAACTGAGGTCGCATATCGACAAATTTGCGCCTAATACCTCCTCAATAGATGAATTCAAGGCTGAAGAATTTCCATCTGCGGACCCTGGTATCCTTGCTGAGTTTCAAGGAGGGAACAAGAGTACATCGACAGCGGGTGGTGTCGAAGGAATGAGTAGAGAATATGTTGTTAAAGAGGATGACGTGGTACGCCATGATTTGCTTGTTTGCCAACCATGTGATGAAGATGAGAATGTGGAGGTTGTTGCTGAAGGGAAGACCAACAGCAGGAGCAAGAAGCGAAAGAGAGGAATGACGAAGGGATACTCCGATGATGACGTCGATGATAATGACGAGAACGTTGACTCTTGGAATGGTGATGGTAATGTTTTGACCTGGCACCTCTGTCAGGACTGTGACTACAAAACGAAGCTGAAAGGTAATCTCAAGAGGCATCGCGCAGATATACACAATAAAAACGTGACCTGGCACAAATGTTCGGACTGCGACTACAAAACGAAGCAAATAAGTTCTCTCAAGAAGCATCGCGCAGCTATTCACAACGAAAACGTGACCTGGCACAAGTGTGAGGACTGTGACTACAAAGCGAAGCACAGAAGCACTCTCAAGAGGCATCGCGCAGATATCCACAATGAAAACGTGATCTGGCACCTCTGTGAGGACTGCGACTACAAAACGAAGCGAAAAAACGATCTCAAGAAGCACCACGCAGCTATACACAATAAAAACGTGACCTGGTACCAATGTAAGGACTGTGACTACAAAGCGAAGCAAAAAGGCGCTCTCAAGACGCATCGCGCAAGGATCCACAAACGAAAAAAACCATGACCTTGGCACCACTGTGAGGAAACTGAGACTAACAAAACGAAAGAAGAAAAAGCCGAACCAAAACGTTATGGCGCCTCAATGGACATGGCACATCAATGCACTAAAATACATTTTGTTTTCCTTGTAAAATTAAAAATATGCGGATTAATGCACGCGAATCAACCAACACCTATATCGTCGCCCTTTCGCTCGTCCGAAGTCCGAATCTTGTCCAAATAATTTTTCCGATGGGCCCAGAACCAGAATGCCCCAAATCTCTTCTTATCATGGAGGCAGCTGTACCAGCCTCAACGGGCCCTCAGTCTGTAGTAGTACACCCTCTAGTCCTTCTATCTGCCGTAAGTACCATAAACAACAGCTATTAGTTGATAAAGACGACGTGATAAGCCTCAACTTTAAAACCACTCTCTGAATCCCCCCGATACTTATGTCAACTATTTACACCATTAATACGTTATATTTGGATAAAGATCGGGTTTTGAGAATGATAGCATCAATGTACACCACTTACACAAGTTAAATTGCACAAATACGCCAAATAACGCAATTTACCACTTGCCCTCGAGAGTTCCAAAGACTCTCCCCTCTCAAATGCCCCCCATACACGCTCTCCCTTCACTTCTTTCCTTCATTTCGTTCGAAAACTTATTCTTACGCCCCTTCGAACGTTCCTTTCAACAACCATTCCAACCATCACCAACAATCACCAACCAAACTCTCCCTGTTCCCCACTAACCCCCCCCCCCCTCCCTACTCCTCTCCGCTTCTCCTCCTCAGGTCGATCACTACAACCGAGTAGCCAAAGACACGAAGAAGCGCGTCGTCGGTGTCCTCCTCGGTGCCAGCCACAGGGGAAAGGTGGACGTTACCAACTCCTTCGCAGTGCCATTCGAGGAGGACAGCAAGAACAAGGACGTTTGGTTCTTGGACCATAATTACCTAGAGAACATGGTGAGATTGGTGGGGGGGGGGGGAGAATGGGGGAGGAGAGGGGGGGCTTCCGTTTCAAACCCACGGTGCATTTTGGTTGTGATATGTGACATGCATTTTGGAGACATCCGCATGATTCACATTTGAGCAAGGCTTAAATGGCTGGCAAAGAACAATTCCGAGGAGCAAAACAACAAAACGCTTCTCCCTCCACCCCGCACTCCCGAACCCATCCTCACCCCCCCTTCCCCCCCCCTTCTCCCCCCCTTCTCCCCAGTTCAACATGTTCCGAAAGGTCGCAGCCAAGGAGCGCATCGTCGGTTTCTACTCTTCCGGCCCCAAGATCCGCGGCAACGACCTCGCCATCGAGTCCCTAATGCGTAAGTTCTGCCCCTCCCCCGTGTTTGTCATAATCGACGTCCGGCCCAACCAGCAGGAGATCCCCACGACCGCCTACAAGGCTGTGGAGGAGGTCGAGGGGGACGGCAAGGAGATCCAAAGGACGTTCCAGCACCTCCCGAGCAGCATCGAGGCGATGGAGGCGGAGGAGGTGGGGGTGGAACACCTGCTGAGGGACATCAACGACCCGACAACCAGCACCATCGCCAACCAGGTTAAGAGCAAGATCTTGGCGCTTGGAAGCTTGAGCGAAAAGGTAAGATCAGGGGGAAAAGGGGGAAGGAGAGGGGAGGGGCAGTAAAGCTCGTTCTGGCAAAGAGATATGCGACAAGTATGAAGTCCGTATGATTATATATCCATACCCCACCACGCAACCCCATCCACCTTACACTTGTCTCTCGGCCCCTCTCACGGCCACCTCTCAACGCAGCTCAAGGACATGCAGAAGTACCTCCAGGCTGTCCTGGACGGCAGCAAGTCCCCCAACCATCAGATCCTGTACAACATGCAGGCCATGTTCAACCTCCTCCCCAACCTCAACGTCCCCGCCCTAGCCTCGGCCCTGGTGGTGAAGTCCAACGACATGCACCTGGTGGTGTACCTGGCCAGCCTTTGCAGGAGCGTCATCGCGCTCCACAACCTCGTCACCAACAGGATCCAGCACCAGGAGGGGGGGAAGGAGGAGGAGGAGGAGAAAAAGGAGGAGGGGAAGGAAGAGAAGAAGGAAGAGGTCAAGGCTAACTAAGACCCAAACAACGTGAAAGACAAAGGGCCAAACCAAACACAGCAGGCCTTGGCGTATGTAAACTAATAGCAGCAAGCAATCATAATATCAACCCTCCCTCCCAATTTAATTAGCACCCTAGCTGAGACCATCTCCCCCCCCGACAATCCCCTTAGCCTTCCCAACCATCCTCTTAATCCTCCCCTCTTTCCCCTTAACAAAGTCCTCGCTATTCCCTCCCCCCATCCTCGCGGCATCCTCCAGCATTTCCCCATCCTCTTCCTTAAGTCCTAGTGCCTTATAAACGTTCTTCATGTACCCCGCGTCAGCGGCCATCTGTGAGACTCCCAATACGCTCATCCTGCCTACGCCCTCCATCGAGTTTACCCAAGCTGATAGAACGGCTGTGCCTGACCTTTCAGCTATCTCTTGTGCTAACATAACGACACCTTCACCTCCATCTCCTCCAGGGGCAACTAGGTCTGTGGTTACCTCCTCCATTCGTCCTACTGTCTTTATTAGCCACTCTCCGCACCTGGTAACAGGGCCGCTAGGGGCGGGGCTGTACTCGACTGTAGGAATATGCAAACATTGGGAGATGAGCAGCGAAGGGACGAGGGGGGAGCGTGTGAGGGTTAAGGACGTGTGTGTGGGGAGGGCGAGGTCAGATATGGAGACGATATTTTAAGCCCACGAGAGGAGACCTTCCTATAGCCAACCCCCCGCTCTCCCGCTCCAGCTCCAGGTCCCTCCTCCCTCTTGACTCACCTTCTCCCTCCTCCTTCCATTTGTCACCCTCCCCCAATTCCTCCAATTCCTTCTTTAAAGTCATCGTAGCGTTCTCCACAACCTTCCCCTTTGCGTGTTCCACGACATTTCCCCATTCGTGTCCGAAGTGTATCCCCCCCCTTGATATCTTGTCAAGGAATATAACAGCGTCCTCGATCTCCGTTCCCTCCTTCCCAAGTTCCGCGTCGACGATAACCTTGCAGATTTCCACACCCTCTCCAACCCATTCCCCTCCAGCTCCCTCCCCCCCTAGAGATCGTCCCTTACGACGTCCGACGTACCCGTTAACCTCCTCAAGTAGTTTCCCCATTATCTCCAACTCCTCCTTAGCCCTTTCCTTCCACCCTATAACCCTGTTCTTCCACTCACGTTCTTCGACGAGCTCCATAATCTCTTCCGTACCGACCCAGAGTTTGAGGAGAGATTCGTCACCTGACATCATGCGTTTAGCCTCCTCCATATCCTGCGTTTCCAACAAAAATCGAAACAGTGTTAGTGTTTGTCTTATCCCCCCCCCGTTCATTCTCTCCCCCTCCCCGCTTTCATTATTGCTTACCTCAATAGTGTTCCCATTCCCTTTAAGTACCCCAATCCAGTTCCCCTTAATCCCTTCCACAATAATCCCCTTAATCTCCTTCACCACAATTTCAATCCCCTCCCCCCATACCTCTCCATCCCTATTTTTAACTTCTTCTTCGATTTTTAAAACACCCTTCAAAAGTCTATCACACCTTACGATAATACCCTCCTCATCTCTCCCACTGAACCACTCTCTAATAACATCTTTACCGACAGTTTTACAGTACTCCATACGGACTTCATCCCAACCCTTAGGTCCTATCATTTCACCCGCTGATAAGCATAGTTTAATACGTGTACCTGACCCTACTTTCAAGGCGGTTGTTAACTCGGGTTTTAACATTGATAAAGCTGCTGTGGTTAACTTTGTTAACTTGGATGATAGGGTTGGGTGGGAGGGGAGGTTGGAAAGGTGAGAGAGAGAGGTTTGGAGGGTTTGAAGACCCTTGAATGCTGGAGATTTAGGGAGAGCGAGCGAAGTGATAAAGTGTAAGGTTTTGGTTTGGGTTTTTTTTTTTTGTGAACGAGGAATGGTTGCTTGACATAGGTTTCCTTAGTGCTTGTGCTCTACCAGTTCTCCCCCTCTTCACGTCCTCTTAAACTCACCCTCCTCGATATCCCTCCCCGCTATATTCTTTGCGACCATCCTGCTAGTATCCTCAAATCTTGTAATCCCCTCCATGGTCTTCTCCATAACCTCCAGCTCCTCAAGCCTAGAATGCAGATCCATCAGCCTACTCGTAGCCTCAGGAGCCTCTGGAAGCTCGTCAACTCCACCCTGAAGGACGGTCTGTGCCTCGGATACCCTAGCGAGTGAGGATGATGCTCTGCTGAGTGACTGTGGTGCCCCTTGGAGTACAGATAGGACACGGCGCTGGAGAGTTTGGAGGTGTGTGTGGGTGCGCTGGATCTCTAGGTTTGTCTGGAGGGAGAGGTTCTGGAGAGCGGGCTTTAGGGAGGTTGAGGGGATGGTGGAAAGGAAGTCATTTAAGTAGCTTGAGGCTGAGAAGGTGGGGGAGGATAAGGAGGATAGGTCTATGTTTGAGGGTGATTGTGTAGTGGATGGTGTAATGGATGACATGGTGGCGTATAGATGGGGAAGGAGAGTGTTAAATGGGTGAAATGATGAGCAATGAGTCAAGCTCGGGAATGTCCTTGTGATTAATTTGCTATTAAAGGCTAACAAAGCGTTTTGGAGAGCTTTTTGAGGTCAAAAGAAGTCACTATATATACACTATGACACTTGTAGTGTATTAAATATGAATGATGTGGGAAAGGTGCTTTGAAATTTAGGGCCTCAAATTGGCCTCAAAATGGGCCTCAAAATTGGGCCTTCCCGAATCCACAGATCAAGATTTGGGGTTGGTGCAGATTTGGTTGGACTCCAATATTAGCACCTACACGACACTTCTGCCTAAGTGGAGTAGCCTCAAGGCTTTATTGATCACTTTCACATCGTAATTTGCCGCTATAAACTTACACTTGGGATAAGTTCGCTCAAAAATGGATTCACAATCAGAGGAACGATCGTCACACAAATCATCAAAGACCACAAATGTGGCAGTAACTACATTGCAAGAGTCGCAGCTCCTAGACAATCTTGCAAGACAAATCGTACAGGGGAAGATCAAGGTGCAATGCACGGGACCGCTGAACGAGAAGGGGGAGAGTGAGGCGATGGTCAAGAAAAGATCCAAGACAGGGAAGGGAGTGCCGGCGGGAGGAGCTGATGTGGGAGTAGCGGATGTGGGAGTAGCGGAAGGAGCAGCTGCGTCGGGAAGGAATGGCAAGAAGGGCAAGAATAGTAGGGGTAAGAAGAAGTGAACGAAGCAATACAGCAATGCGGCGGCTATAAGCAATTTTTCAGAATTCGATGTACATCAAATTGCTTATTTTTTATTGCGATTAGCGTGAGAATGAACAACTTCATATTTCTCTGAAGAAACTTTATCAAGCAGGAGCAGAGCCTCAAAATCCGCATCCTCAAAAGTGTCAAAGTGGGCACAAATCAATCAGGTCAGTCTCTCTCCCTCAAACCTTTACTAATCGCACTCTCTGCTTGTATCTGTGTTCAATACGTTAATATACTACCCTCACTATCAAATTAGCTATCAAATGTAGTCCAAGGGGTGATTTATTGATGGCCCTGCACCTTCACCTCTCTCGGCCATCAACACAAAAGTTGCTCAAATAAAACCTTCCCATTTCATCATAAATCATTCATTTCATCGTAAATCACAATCACTAATTATCACTAATTACCACACTAACATTCCTCCATCTCCATACCCCAATTTAGTCTAAAATGAACGCTTCCAACCCCCCAGTAATTGGTATAATAGGAGGAGGTCAACTAGGCCGTATGATGGCTCTCGAGGCTCCCCGTCTCTCCCTCCGTTGCAAGGTTCTCGATGCCGGTGGTGCTAAGGCGCCTTGTGCGGGGATAAGCGAGGAGGGATATGTGGAGGGGGGACTTAAGGACAGCGAGAAACTTAAGGAACTTGCTAAGGGTGAGTTGAGGGGAGGGGAGAGGAGGGGGAATGATTGAAAGGACGACGAATGTGTAAACGACTAAGCGAACGAATGACTACGCGTATTCTTACACTAGCTAACACACACCTCCTCTTCAATTGCCTGCTAATCTCCAGGCTGTGATGTAGTTACCGCTGAGATAGAGCACATATCCGTCCCCGCGCTCGAGGAGCTCGAGTCTCTCGGCGTGAACGTCCAGCCCCCCTCCTCCGTCTTCAAGACGATCCAGGACAAGCTCGTCCAGAAGGACCACTTCGCCAAAGCCGGCGTAGCACTACCCAGGTACATGGATACCCCAAACGTCGAAGCTGTAAAGAGGGCTGCAGAGGAGTTTGGACTACCCCTCATGCTAAAGAGCAGGAAGGAGGGTTATGACGGGCGCGGTAACTGCGTCCTAAAATCAATCGAGGACGCCCAGAAAGCGTTCGACACAGTGAACAACCCGGGAGGTGTATACGCGGAAGGGTGGGTCGACTTTGTTGACGAACTTGCTGTCATGGTCGTCAGGAGCACCACGGGGGAGAGCAAGGTGAGAATGGGGTTGAAAAGAAATGCTGTCCAACTTATGCTAACTGCTCCTCTACCACCCTCCTCCTCTTCTTCGCTCTTTCCCCCTCAGTGCTACCCCACAGTAAGCGCAATCCAGCGCGACTCCGTTTGCCGCATCGTCGTCGCCCCCGCCCGCGCCCCCGAGTCCAGTCGCCTCCTCGCCCAGCTCACCGCCAAGTCCGCCATCGATTCCATGCCCGGTGCAACCGGCGTCTTCGGAGTGGAACTCTTCATCTGCAGGGACGGGTCCGTACTGTTGAACGAGGTCGCACCGAGACCACACAACACGGGACACTACACACAGGACGCTTGCGCTTGCAGTCAGTTCGAGAACCACCTTAGGGCTGTCTCTGGTATGGAGCTCGGTGGTACTGATCTCATCGTTGGCGCGGCTGGTATGGTTAACGTACTAGGTACGGGTGACATGGAGGGTACGACTGCTGCACTCAAGCTAGCAATGAGCATGGAGAGGGCGGCGGTTCACTGGTACGGTAAAGCGCCGGCGAAGTTGGGGAGGAAGATGGGACATATTAACATCACCGCAGACAGCCCCGCGGAAATGGAGAAGGACCTAAAGGCACTCATGGATGCAGTGGGACTCACTATGGAAGGAGAGGGTAAGGGGGGTGACGTATTCCCCCCCCCTCCCCTCGTCGGTGTTATAATGGGTTCCGATTCCGACCTCCCCTGCATGTCTGCAGCCTGCTCAATCCTGAAGGAATTCGGGGTACACTTCGAAGTCGACATCGTTAGCGCACACAGAACACCGGTGAAAATGACGGAATACGCGAAGGAGGCGGCGGGGAGAGGGGTTGAGGTTATCATCGCGGGGGCAGGGGGTGCCGCACACTTACCGGGGATGGTCGCGAGCATGGTGAGTAACTCACACACCCCAGAGGTGACAACGTTTTTGACACACGAGAAAAAAACTCATCCCTTCTCCCGTCTCTCTCTCTCCCCCCCCCCCACCCCATCGTAGACCCCTTTACCCGTCGTTGGTGTACCTATCAAGACTTCCACCCTAAGTGGCGTAGACAGTCTCCACAGCATCGTCCAGATGCCTCGTGGTATCCCCGTCGCAACCGTCGCAATCGGTAACGCCCAGAACGCCGGTCTTTTAGCGGTCAGGATTTTGGCGAGCACTAGGAAGGGACTTAGGGAGAAAATGGAGGCGTACCAAAGAGGAATGAAGGAGGTTGTGGAAGGGAAAAGCGAGAGACTTAAGGATATTGGGTATGAGAAATACGTAGAGGGGATGGGGAACAAGGGGGGGACTGTTAATGTGTAAAAGGGGGGGGGTAAAGGGTGGATTGGCGGGGATTATTTAACCGGAAACTGGGCGTGAAACATTTCATGCACTTGTGAGAGTGCGTGACTTCCAAAATGGCGAGAGGTTGTCCAAAGCAGCAGCGTGGTCTTGAGGATTATGAGGCTTGCATAAAAACTAAGGTTGATTAACGACGGGAGGGTAGGTGGTGAGGGGAGGGGGTAGATAAGGCTTTTGGATGAAATTTTTTGTATTTTTTTTCAATATATGGGTAAGACCATAATGTCGAACCCAGTCTCTTTGTTTCCGTTATACTCACAACCTGTTTCTTCTTGTACATGCTTGATCCATGGTTGTGAGTCTACGTTCTCTTCTGTCATCCCCTCCCCTTGCATTGGTCCAAATTGTCCTGATTTTAAATAGGAGTTCGGAAGGAGGATCGCAAAACACACACACGCACACAAAACAATTGGAATTTTACGGCGAGCTCTTTTTGCAGTTTCTTTCAAAATATTAATAACTTTCTGCAAAAAAACCAACGCACTCAACAGCCACTGACTGATTTTGCACCGACTGATACACTCCAAGGTCAGTATTTATCCAATATCGGGTGCCTTTACTCCAACGCTCTCCTCAAAACACAAATCTTGCTATTATTGTACGACCCATCGACTTTTGGCTCACATATGCCCCCAAATGAGGAGAAAATAGAGCTCTCTCATATGCCTGTTCGTAATCGTCCCTGTTTCTGTGCGATTATTTGGCCATCAGAGAGGTATATCAATATAACTACTGTCGATATAGGGACAAACTATAGGGTATTATAATTGCGACGGCACTTTTAACCTCCTAGACGTCACAAAGAGGATATATTGGACACTTTTCTTCGGCACAAAAAGAAACCGAGTCAGACTTTTTTCTAACTCTCTCCAATCGACCTCCGCAGCAATATAACATGAAGATACTACTTACTATTTTCCTCCTCGTCCTCCTGGCTTACGCCACTGACACGGAAGCTTCTTGTCTGGACACAACCAGCCCCATCTCTAGCACGAGTACCACAAGGACGAAGTATTGCTCTGTCATTCAGAGCAAACTGAACGCAGCGAACAACGACAACGACGCAGCTGAGTTCAACAAAGTCTTTAACAGGAACTGCGGCCCCGGCACTGCTACCTCGCAGTGGAGCAACTTCCCCGGCAGCTGCACCTGTACGTGCGCCATGGTATTCACTGGTCCCACTGACAGCCCGACGCCTGCACCTACTCCTACTCCCGCACCTACTCCTACTCCCGCACCTACTGCTACTCCCGCCCCTACTCCTACCCGCACGCCTGCGCCCACCCCGGCAATAACTCCTGCGCCCACCTGTGTGGACACAACTGACCCGATCTCTAGCACGAGAACCACAAGGACGAAGTATTGCTCTGTTATCCACAGCAAACTGATCTCAGCGAACAACGACGACAAGGAAGCTACTTTCAACCGAGTCAAAAACAGGAACTGCGGCCCCGGCCCTGCTACCTGGCAGTGGGAATACTTCCCCGGCAACTGCACCTGCACCTGCGGCATGGAATTCACTGGACCCACTGGCAGCCCGACGCCTGCGCCCGCCACTCTTTCGCCTACTGCTAGTCCAACTGCATCTCCTACTGCTAGTGCTACGCCATCGCCTACTGCTAGTCCTACGGCATCGCCTACGCCTTCGCCTACTGCTAGTCCTACTACTGCTAGTCCTACGGCATCGCCTACGCCATCGCCTACTGCTAGTCCTACGGCATCACCTACGCCATCGCCTACTGCTAGTCCTACGCCATCGCCTACTGCTAGTCCTACGGCATCGCCTACGCCATCGCCTACTGCTAGTCCTACTACTTCTAGTCCTACGGCATCGCCTACGCCATCGCCTACTGCTAGTCCTACGGCATCGCCTACGCCTTCGCCTACTGCTAGTCCTACTACTGCTAGCCCTACGGCATCGCCTACGCCATCGCCTACTGCTAGTCCAAGTGAATCGCCTACTGGTAAAGCCGTGCAATGCCTGTCCCAGACGGGTGCGAACGTCGTGTACGCCAAGTTCTACCCTAGCGATGGTGGCAATAAATACGAATTCAACAACCTGGCGTGGTCGAACGCAAAGCGTATCGGTGTCCGCACCGGGGAGTACATCCTTACCGACATCCCTTCGATCCACCCGCTTAGTTTTCTGCTAAACACGTCTGAACTAATTGTGTTGAATGGCACGTCTGTTGAGACCAAAGGTGGTTTTTCGTACTACACGGGCACGATGAAAATCCAGATCCTCGCGGACTTCGGCATTCAGAGCTATGACTGCTCGGTTCACGGCTCGATGGGCGGGCTAGACAACTTTGTTTACTCCGAGACGTGCGACACCGCTCCAACTCCATCACCTATTGCTAGTCCGCCGTAGTAAACGGTAGGAGAGAGAGAGTTCCTGTACTTTCTGATGTGATGACAAAATCCAAAGTTAGACGCGTTACCGATTTTTAAATTAAAATTGAAAGCGTCGCTGATTCATGAAAATATGTGCAGTTTTGTGGACATTTTGACTACTCTGGACCGAGGGACAACTCTGACCTGGACGTCCTAGAACTTCCTGTTGAACTTCCTGTTGGGTTCGGATTGAAGCTCAAATCGAATCAAAGCCAAAATATCCAAATAAAATCCATCATATATAAATCCCATGTCTGCTAGTGATAAGGATATCCCTAGGGCGCAAGAAATGATAAGGAACCGCGACCCCGAGCTCACTTACGGTGAATCTATGGATGTGATGAAGAATAAAATTTATAACCCAACCTTCGCCGGGAATGGGTGTTATAAGATAAGGGCAAGCAAGAATGCGCAGGTGCGTTTATGGGTTGCAAGTGCGTGTATGTACCGATTAAGGTTAATCTTTGGGGCGCAGGCACTTCTTTGCTAGTAATTAATGTAAGATTCCCTGACCGCTTCAATTTCCCCTTCTCCCCCCCCCCCCTCCCACCCCCCCCCCCCCTCCCCTCCAAGTGCTGCGCCGGTAAGGTAGTCGGTCGCGTCGTCGCCTTCGACACCCCCTGCTGCGTCTGGACCCCCCTCTTCATAACCCCTCTCCTCCCCCTCTCCGCCCTAATCGGCCTCTGCTGCTGCAACTGCAGGGACGACAACGGCCTGGCGAGCTACTCATTCAGTGACGCCAAGGGAAACTTTACGGCGTATGTACCGTGCGATGAGGATGGGACTATCGCGTGCTTTACTGGGAACAAATTCACAGACACTGTTGGGGACCAGATGAAGGTGGGGTACTTCCTGGAGAAGTAAGCACACATATTAGAGAAGGGAAGTGACGAACGTCACCCTTTCTTTATTTAGAGGTTGAAACGAACAAAACGTAAAAACAAATTAATTTTCAGATCATACTAAAGAGTCTTGACCGAAGTTTCCCCCCCCACGCCACCCCACTCACACTCGTCATTTTTATATCCCCCATTCCCCCCCCCCCCCCTCCCTCACAAACTCTCCTTTCTCTCACTTGGCCTCCTTCTCAATGACGTCTTTAATATCCTTTTCATCCTGGTTCCCGAATCCGAATTCCTCACCCGTGATAATTTCATAAAGTCCCACGTACCTCCTGCTAAGTTCGCACACCAGTTCCCTCGGTGCTTCCGGTAGCACTTCATCCTTATACGGGTCGCAGTTAGCCCTGAACCAAAGACGGAGGAACTCCTTATCAATGTTCTCAGGTTCTTGTCCGTTTTCCACCCTCTCAGAGTACGTTTCCTTTATCCAGTACCTGCTACTATCCGGTGTCATAACCTCATCAATCAGCCTGATATTCCCCTCCTTGTCTTTCCCGCACTCGAACTTCGTATCCACGAGTATGAGTCCACGTTTCGAAGCCCACTCTTGACCGACCTTGAATACCTCAAGACACTTACTCTTACAGTAATCAAGGTCGGCTTTACTCATGAATCCCTCAGATACAATATCCTCGCAACTTATAGGCCTATCGTGTTCGTCCTTGGTAGTTGGTGTGAAGAGAACATCCCAGAGTTTCTGGTTCTTCGTCATCCCCTCGGGTAGTTCGATACCGCAATAGTTACGGACGCCTGATTGGTAGTTCTTCCATATAGACGTATCCGTGCTCCCCGTCATGTACGACCTAACAACCATCTCAATCGGGAACGGTGTACATTTCATCCCCACAGTAACGTTCGGGTGGGGGACGGATATGATATGGTTGGGTATGATGTGCTTGGTTTTGTCGAACCAGAAGTTAGAGATCTGGTTTAGGACGGCGCCCTTGTAGGGGACGGAGGCGAGGGAACGGTCGAAACCGGATTGGCGGTCGGTGGTTACGAGGACGATGGAGTTGGGGTACACGTACTGATCACGGACTGGAGAGGGGGGGGGGAGAGAGTAGATAGATAGAGAGAGAGAGGGGGGGGGACGAAGAGGGAGAGAGGAGGGAGAGGGGTAAGGAAGGGGTTGCGTTGGTCCATGTGTTAGTAGATGTTTGTGTTCGTCCAAAGCAGACTTCCGATTTGTCGCTTCTTAGTACTTGCATAAAGCCGCGATCCGCCCTCTTCCTCCTCAATCTATTCCCCCCTCTGCCTCCTTCGCCTCCTCACCTTTCCCCTTGGTCCTGTTATCAAGTCCAACTTCATCCCCAGTTATCTGCTTCTTCTCATCGTAGCACTTCTCAATCTTGGAGAAGTGACCCTCCTTGAACGGTACGCGGGTGGAACGCTCTACTGACATGTTTCTCTCTGTTGAGCTGCTGGTTGTGTGTGTGTGTGTGTTTGGTTGATGGGAGGATAGGGGTTAAAATGGGCAAATGAGAAAGATACGATGTCTGTGGCTAGTTAACCCTGGCAATTTCTCCAAATGTCGCGTGTTAGGACATATAATTGTGGGTGGAGAGATATATGATATATATATAGCGATTGTGTAATTAATAATGTATAGAATTCAGTAATTATTGAGATATGTTCATGCCCAAAGAATGTCAACGCTGCAGTCGCACAATCAAGAACAAGAGGACCATCCAGGTTGTCGACTGGTGCCCAACGGGATTCAAGTGCGGGATCAACTACCAGCTACCCTGCACGGTCCCCGGAGGCGACCTCGCCACGACGTATTTACCTCAAAAAATGAGGCCCTGTGTGGGGGAGTGAGGCACTTCGAGGTCTCAATTTTGCCCTTTTATTTTGTGTTCTCTTATTTGTTCTCAATTCAATTCTAAATCCAATTCTAAAGGTACAAGACGAAAGCACATAGCATAAAAAACACATACACTACATTTGTTGGTTGATTAACGCATATTAAAGGCCAATAATCGAGACCCTCAAACATCGTCTCCATTCCTAATATATACCTCTATAGCTACACACACATAGCTACACACACACACACCCTATACAGTCCAATGGAACCATTCTTATCAATCCCAAGCTGTGATGACCCCACTGTTACATGGTTATTTGACGACAAACAGGAAGAGAAAGACAAACAAGGTGAGCAAAGATGCGCTGAGGGAAGGAAGAGATATGAGCCCAGATATGGAAGAGAGAGAGAGAGCTACAAGAGAGAGAGAGCTTAAAGAGAGAAAGAGAGAGAGAGAGAGAGAGACAGAGAGACAGAGAGGGAGGCGAGGAAGGGAGGATTGTTGTTTGTTCCGATGAAGAGATAACCCACAAGACGTTACTTCCTATGATATGCGACGTGCATTTCGGAGACACGCGCAATGATATAACGCCAGCAATGCTCAAATGGCTGCCAAACAACCATACTGAGGAACAAACAAACAATAACAACAACAATAAGAAGTGTGACAAGGACAATAACAGCGATGCATTACACAGCCCTAACACAACACACTTTCGCCCTTCGCAACGGCTGACACTATGGAACTCAGGTAAGATGAGAATAGGGAAATGAGATGGAGAGGTCTTGTTTTGTTGTGGACGTTCCAATGAAGAGATAACCCAAAGCATTTTTTGATTATGATATGCGACGTGCATTTCGGGGACACGCGCTATGATTAAACGCCAGCAAAGGCAAAATGGCTGCCAAACAACCATCCTGAGGAACAAACACATGACAACAACAACAACAACAAATTGATGACGATGACAATGCAAGCGATGCAGTGTCACAATACTAACACGCACGAAACGGTGTCTACACTGCGCATTTGCTCACATGACTATACAGGTAAGACTGGAAGAGGGAAATTTATGGACGTGCTTTTCTGTTTTGTTGTTGTGATGTTCCGATGAAGAGATAACCCACAATCGACTCAAGCCATATGATATGCGACGTGCATTTCGGAGACACGCGCAATGATTAAACGCCAGCAAGGGTTAAATGGCTGCCAAACGACCATACTGAGGAACAAACACTGACAACAACAACAACCCCCACAACCCTCTCCACTTACTTCACCGTCACCACAACTTACCCCTCCCCCTCCCCTCCTAATCCCGTCATATAGATGACATGGAGACATCATCCGATCGTAAGGAGCGTTACATATTCCGTCGCAAGGTAGTCCAGCATGATATATTCAACCTAAACCCCACCTCCTCCTCCTCAAATACCCTCCCCAACAAACAAGGAGGAATTAAGGGGGAAGAGGTAATGAAGAATAAACTGGAGAAACTTGAAAGGATACTCGAACCGGTTAGAAGGAGCTGGCATGAGGTCAACAACGGTAGGATATTATCCGTTTTATCTACACAGACAACCACCTCATCATCAACTGCTGAGCAAGGAAAGGATAGTGAACAAATGTTCGCGTTTGTAGGTGGGAGAGGATTAGGCGTAACGAAAGGTAGTTCCGTATTCAACTTGAAGAAACGGAACATACTTAATCAACAGGGTATACACATAAGAAGGAAAAGGAAAGTTGGATTCGAGGGTATTACTAGGAAATTGGATAGTGTTAGAGATGCGGTTTGGAAGGAGGGGGAGGAGGATGGTTATGATATGGTGGAGGGGTGGAGAATTAAGGCAGAGGGTTGGGATGTTACTAAGGTTGGACTATTCAAGGAAGAGATTAGTGGGAAGGGGGGAGGGAAAATTAAACATGGGGATATCGTGGGGGTTGATGTTGGGACTTATGGGGGGGACGTTGTTGAGGTTGGGAGCTTGTTGGAGGGGGAGGAAGAAGAGGAAGAGGAGGGGAGGGTACTTGCTTGTAAGTTTGGGGATGGGGGGTGGAGGAAGGGGGGGAAGTTTGGGGGGGAGGGTAGGCTTGAGAAGATGAGGAGGAGGTTTTTAGACGAGGATATCGTTGATTGGGTGAATGAGAAGACGGAGGGTAGGGGTGACGTTGGGGAGAGAATCTGGAGGATTGAACTTATAAAGGAGGGGGAGGTTGGGGGTGGGAATAGCAGGGAGGACGATATGATCGCTGAGGCAATCGTTGTTAATACGAGGATGTGCTACAACGAGATAATGAGGGAAGGTACGGAGGCGTTTGGGGGGAGGAGGAAGGGAAGGAGGAAGGACCTTAGAGGCTGGGACTTGGGGAAGGCCAACGACGCCATTGGGAGGAGGTGGAGGATGGAGCTAAGGGCTAGGGATATACTTAAGGGCATGGAGGGGGTGAAGGAGGTTAGGACCGTGGAGGTTGAGGCGACGAGCGGGAGGGCGTGGATTGTGGCTGAGACTAAGAAGGGGGGGGCGGTTGATATTTGGATCAACGGGGAGGGGGGGGAGGTTAAGGTTGACGGGATTGGGTTCAAGGAAGTTGAGGAGGCTATGGGAAGGGTCGAAGGAATCATTGAGGACATGTAGGGTGAGGGAAATAATATAACAAAGGGGCCTCAACCTTGATATTTTTTAATCGAACAATGTTGCGTGTTTGTTGGGTTTGTATTGTATCAAACCCCCCTTTCAGCCGTTTTCCTCCCCCCCCCCCCCTTTCCCAAACATTTGTCTTCCTTCACATGACCATGTTGGTCGCGTGTATAGGTTCGAATCCAAGTTCGCTCATCGGTATCCCGAACTCCCTCATTTTCTCTCTCGCTCCTTCCACCATTTGTTCATACGCTCCGCTCATCCTTTCCAGTTCCTCCTGCAGTTGTCTGGCCTGCTGGTTCTTCCCCTCCAGCACGTCGGTTATGCGCCCCTTCATTTGACCCAGTGTACCAGGCTCGAGGTTCGCCCTGCTTAGGACCTCGTTAACTGCGGCGTTCTGCTGCTCCGCGATGTCGTTCATCCCCTGGAGCTTCTTCTCTAGTAGGAGGTTGCGGAAACCTGACTTCTGCTGGGCCTCGTAAATCGTGGACGTGAACCGGGACTGCAGCTCGTCGGCCTCGCTCTTTACGGACCTGTACCGCTGCTGGAGGACCTGGTCTTGCCACTTGAGGCTCTGGTGCTGTCCCTCAATCTCTAGTAGTCTAGTCTTGACGTCCACCAGTTCCTCCTTCTCCTTCTTGTACTTCGTGAGCTCCCCGCTCAGGAACTCCACGTCGGCCCTCGCCTTCTTGAGGGGCTCCGACATCCTCGTGTGCTCCTTGTGGATCTCGTTCATCCTCTGTTCGTCCGCCTGTTCCTTCTTCTTCATCTCCGCTACCTCGTCCTTGAGGGACTTGATCAGGTCAAGGTTGTTGTGGGTGATGTCGTTGTAGTAGTTCTTGATCTCGCTGAACTCCTGCTCGTGGTCCTTCATCAGCTGCTTGATGTGGGCGTTCTTGCGCTCCTCAATCAGGGTCGTCTAAGGGAGGGTGGGCAGGGTGGTGGGCAGGGTGGTGGGCAGGGTGGTGGTTATCGTTAGCGTGGTGCAGAGATGAAACGTTGCGCGGTGGTAACTACCACTCACCTCGTTCTTGCGTCTTTTCTCTAGGCGCGACCTGACAGTTTTCATTTTCTTGTCGTAGTTCCTATGCAGCTCCGAGCTCTTCCTCTCGAACTCCTGCCTAAGTAGCGTGATCGCCCTGTCCTGCTGTTTCTTCAGGGACCTGATGTACCCCTCGTGGGAGAGCTCCACCTCCTTCTTCTCTACCTTCATGGCCCTCTTGTCTGACTTGAGCTCGCTCTCCTTCGACCTGTTCTCATCCTGCAGGAGCTTGAGGGCTACCTCAGAGTCAGTCTTCGCGGTTGTCACCTCGTTCTGGTGCTCGTAGAGGAGGTGCTTGACACGCTGCTTGTAGATCTTGATTATAACCTGGTGCTTCTCCTCAAGGTCTTGCAGCTCGCGGTCCTTGTTTCGAAGCTCAGCCTTCTTGTCCTGGGAGGAGCAGTTTGGGGTGTGTGCGGGTGTTGGAGGGGGGGGGAGGGGGAAGGTGAGCGATTTTAGGGGGAGGGTACGGGTGTACAAGGGCTCTGGGTCTCTCTCAGGGCTCAAAATAGAAGCAGCAAGGGCCTTCCGAACAGACTTCTCACCTCTAGCCTCTTCTTCTCA